>CADEHL010000998.1:3270576-3288076 GCA_902827135.1 Harpagifer antarcticus
TTTGTATTATTCTTTTACTTTCCATCACTCTCTCTCTCTTATTTCTTTCTTCTTCTCAGTCTGTTTGATGTGTACGTTGTGCAAAGGGTGTGGATGCTTAGTGGGTGTGACACTATTTACGTGTGATATATGATTCAGTTTTACCTTCAATCACTTCAAACACTGTTTTAGAAAACCCAGGAAAATGATGCCTGTTTTCGTTCACTTATTGTTATCTTTTCATAAAGTAGAGTTGGAGTAAAGGCCAACAAAGCAAACTGAAGAAGTGTCTCTTCAATAGCCGATAACTCGAGTGTTTCACAACCAAATAAACAACTTCAGCAGAAACTGAGTTTCAGAGCAGCAGCGGGAACAAAGACATGAGGGTTTGAACACTGAGAAAGTACACATGTCTAAACCTGAGGGTGTAACCAGCAGACCATAACCCAAGACTATTGTACAAAAGTGAGTAGATAAATAGAAATAACATTACAGATAAGAAACATTAGCAAACTAAATGAAACTCCTACTTGTTCTAACCTCGCCCAAAGTTCAAGTATGTAAAAAAAAGAATGCTCCACAGCCACCGCCAACTCAACTATACAATTGTGGTTTAATCCATACCTGCTGCATGAAACCTTTTATCATTTGTGTATGTGTTAGAGATGCCAAGGCTGTTACGCAACCTGCAGACTGGCTGGTGGAGTTATTGTAGCACAAAGAGAAGAAGAAGCTGTTTTCAATGAGAAATGACAGCTACAGCAACAACAGGAAATCAAAGACAGGAATAACACTGTGTGATCTCTCCAAAGTGCAAATACTAACAATATAAGACACTGAAATCATATTTTACAACAAACCAATAATCAGCTGCCCTTTGTTGCAGTACAAGCTTTAAGAGGCACTATTATGCTTTTGGGGTTTCTCCTTCCCTGTAGTGAGTTATATAGGTTCTGTGCATGTCAATGGTCTGCAAAGCCCACAATCCCATCCCAAAGAAGATCCATTGAACTCCTTACTTCGGTGACATAGTGACACCACTATGTAGCATTCACGCTTCTATTGGCTAGCACTCCAACACATTATTATTTAAAGCTCGGTTGGATGCTCGTCAATCGGAAGCTATTGGTATCTGTTTATGTGGATAATTATGTAAATGGCTGTATGATGTCCTTTTGTTGTTCTATTTATGTTTTTATGTTTCATGTGGAACTACTTGAGCAGGTCTCCCTTGAAAAAGAGATCAATGATCTCAATGGGATTCATCTGTATAAATAAAGGTTTGAAATTAAATGAATTATAGGTGATAGACTAAGGCAGTGGTTCTCAAACTTGTTTCACTCATGTACCCCCTTTGAAAAACAAATTCAGCCAAGTACCCCCTGATCAGCACAAAAACGATTTGTTAGGGAAGACATGCCTATATAAAGAGGTGAGGTACAGCGCTGCACCATCTGTGTCTGATTTATTAAAACAACAACCTTGTAACTGAGAAACACTTAAATGCTACATTCCAAATGTCCATCACTAAATTCATGGCAAACCCATTTTAACATCATGCAATAACACTAAGACGACATTAGTTGCATTGAACTGATCTTTTTAATAAGTTGTACAAAGTAGTGAAACATGGGCTTGTGCTTCACTGAGATCTTTCATTCTGACAGGGAGGCAACAACAGTTATTACACTTCGCGTTTTGAAATATGTGTAACTCTGTTCATATAAAAGCCACACTGCTCAAACTTCTTTACTTTTCCTAAAGTTTTATTTTTTTCATTAACATAAAAATAAATCTCACGTACCCCCTGCAGTACTCAAACGTACCCCTAGGGGTCCACGTACCCCGATGTGAGAACCACTGGGCTAAGGGGCGGGACATTTCTAAGTGGTTGCCCACTCACAACTAGGGGTGCAACAACTAATCGACTTAATCGATTAAAATCGATTACCAAATTAGTTGCCAACTAATTCAGTCGTCGATTCGTTGGTGACGTCATCACGTGTGTTTTACGCGCCGTTAAGCTCCAACGTTATTGGTCTTTTTATCGGTACTGGAGACATTTAAAATATATGTCATGTATTATTGCTACAAAAACATTATATCGCAGTCTGAGTGTCGCCAACTCGTTTCTAAAATGCAAAAAGATCCGTCTATGATGTATTTTCGATCAGACGAGATCTCTCTCCCCGTCTGTGTGCGAGGGGGCGGGGCGGTTTACACACACGCAGCTGCTTCATGCAGCAACACACTGCGGAGATGGCGGAGAGAACGCGCTCCGAGGCGTGGTTAAACTTTACCCGTCTCGATGCTCGTTGCCAAAAGTGCAATAAGAGTTTAGCATGTCAGGGCGGTAACACGAGCAATGTGTCTAAACATTTAGCAAAAGTGCTCCACATTCAGACGGAGAAATGCACCGGGTTCGACTGTCTTTCTAGCAGCGCTGTAGCCCCGTCCACGAGGAACGTTTCCACGTCAGGTATTATGTATGCTAGCAGCAACACACAGAGTTAGCTCAATGCTACAAACATGGGTTAATGATTAGAGGAAACTGAGTTATTTAGTTTGTTAAAGTTTCAGCTATTCTGTTCACAGTTCTGTCATCAGATTATTTAATACGATTTGTTAAAACATTGTTGTTTCTTTTGATGTGAAACATTATTTATTTAATTTAAATAAAAAGCTATGTTAATTCTGTTCACAATTTGTTTAGTTAATTCGATATGTATTTTTGAATCAAGTATTCATCTTTATTGTCTTCATCGTTAGTTTCCACATGCCTAAACAACCTCAAGCTAAATCTAAAAGTTGATGGCTAAATAAGAGCGTTTGAGAAATTGTGCAAGGCATACAGTAATAGTCTGAATAGTCGATTAATCGTTTCATTAATCAATAGATTAATCGATTATCAAATTAGTCATTTGTTGCAGCCCTACTCACAACAGAGCCGGCCAGCTAACCAATCAGAGCAGACTGGGCTAAATACAAATATGAATCTGAAAATGAACATAATATAGAAAATATTCCCCAAAAGACCCATAAAATCTGAATTAAGACAGATGTAAGTCGGAGCAGTTCCAACATGCATTCATCGGCTCACATCACAGGTTTATTTCAACATTTATTTTAGTGAGTTTTGCAATAAAACAATACGATGCGTTGATTAAAGTTGAAGCTCAAGTCCTCCTATATGCTGCAATGATAAATCACGAAGGAATTCCGCCCACCAGCACAACACCTGGCTTGGGCAATTCATCAAATATTTTATTGCCGCTTGACACCTGTGGTTTGAGAATAGCACTTATCCATAATGGTTATCATAGAACATATTTGCAAAAGAAGGAAAAACGAAACAAAAAGAAAAATGGAATCGCTTCTCCCTAAAGGAGGTCTGGGATTTCACAACACGACCCCGCCACCTTTCTATCAGCGACACAAACAAAAGCTTTTTCACTGGCAAACAATATCGCTTCATGATGTCAGTCGTTACCATGGCATGGCTTTTGGATGTTACAAGAATCCTTATCTCAGTTTATTCAATTTGCATTGTGGTTTCTGCTTGTCGAGGCCCTCATTAGCCGCTATTGACTTAGCAAAGCGCCGTGCTGCGCTGAGAGGAATCAGAGCCTGAATCTCCACTCCTGGCTTTGAAAACATCAAAAGGGTCTCTTACCTCTCGCACGAGTGAGAGGTAAGAGGATGAATGATGTCGGAGATGCAAACTCATTGACATTTAAACACTGCTTCAGACACGGAGAATGAGAGGCGGAGAGGAACCTGAATGAAAGGGGAAGCTTCTCATCACAGCGCTGGCTGAAATCGACACAGAGCGCGGGGAAGTGTTCGTGAGAGAAAAAATGGGATGATTATCTGAGGAATTTTGTGAGACGGAGGCGCTGGCTTCCAGCACATGTTTGGACATTGTTTTGACAACAATGCCTCCGCCAAAAGCAATCATAATGAGATTTATGGGTTGTACTCGTTTGTGTCTTAATCTCCAAAATGTGCCAGTAGCTTTCTTTGTACTAAAGTAGTGCTTACAGCGTACAGAATCAAGAGAGAATGGATACAATAAAAACACCTGCATGGTGTAGGCCTACTGCTACTCCGTCTAAACGCCTCGCAATTAATGCACACTTTGTGAACATGATACAGTTCTGCTGCTTGAATTGAATCAACACCTCCCCTTAACCCCTCGATACCTATAGACAAGTCTTATGTAGTGTATAGTTTGCATCATTTTGGAGTGTCTTTGCAGTGTGTGAGCTGCATGTTGGTGTGTCGGAAAGGTCCACAGGGTTCCCCTCTTGAGCAATTTGTCAATCTATAAAACGGTTTCTGTTATTCCAAACATTGCAGAACATTGTAAAAATCACAAAACAATTCGAAGGCGCTTTCTTGTTAAACACTCAAACTAAGGAATAAGTCCAACGCCACTATGTCATTGAAATAACGTCATCGAAATAACGTCATTAAGTTCTTGTTGGACTTTCGCACGTTACCTTTTAGTCCAGGAAGTGATCCTACCCAAACACTTTTAGATAGCTGAGTCGTGGTTTGATTTCTCACCATACAGCGAACTCATCACAATCCATCACCTACTGATGCATCTTGTCTTGTAACTAATTGTAGACATAGCGGTGTGGTGCTTGTTTTCTCTTGATTGCCACCCCGCACGATCTTAAATCCCTTTGCTCTTCATGAAGCCATCGTGGTTACGCAGTAGTGCCACAGTGTCTCTCTCTATTCCAACAACGGCTCTGCTCATTGGCTCTGCCTATCCGGAGGTGAGGGACAGCGACAGCATGGAGAATGAGACAATTACTGAAAGTGGATGTTTTTCTTAACGCAGAGCCATGCTATCTCACTTCTTGTGTCTTTACTCATGACTTATTAATCACGCATGAGAGCTGTCTCTTGCCTTTGCCTCGAGCCTTGACCCTTTGACTCTGTGCTGTTTGCAGCTTGTCATGTTATGGCGCGTTTCCGCTGCAGCGGGTAGCTCGCTTTAAGCGTGCCGAGCCGTGCGGGGCCCGGTTTTGGTTGCGTTTCCACTTGGCCTAGTTTTGGCCCGGGGCTACTTTTTCACCTTTTTTCTGGCCCGACTAAATCGTGGTTCTAGGGCCAGGAACAACCAGGCTGAGTCGGGCTGAGTATGCTAAACTAGAGAGAGAATAGCTGGCAAGGGGGCTACAACTACAACAAGATGAACATATTTGACTGTGATTTAATTGTAATACACGTTTCAAAATGATGCCGAAGTAACAACATGCTGATACCGGTTAGTAAGAACCATGAATTAATGCTTTGACAAGTCTGCAGGCAGACGGCAGGCGAAAAACCCTTTTAAAATGTGTGTTTTCTGAATGGAGTTTGGCTAAGCTAACGTTGTATATGCTCCGACCGTCCGCACTCACAGCAACGGCCTATACAGACATAAATAAAGCAGTGACTGTATTCGCCCTGACACAGGCAGTCTGTGGTTTGTACTTGTTTAACTTCTGTCTAGTTTCTGAACAGATATGAAGAGCTGTGAGCTCTGAGTGCTAAGAGCTAACGGCTGTGTTGTTTTTCTGGTGCTCTCATTGAAGATGACGTCACGGCTCCGCCTACACTGTGTTACTATAGTAACTACCCCAGTTCCTAAACTGTAATGGAAACGCAGCATTAAAGTGAGCCGGGCCTAATAAGGCCTAACCAAACCGAGCGAGGCCGAGCGAGGCCGAGCGAGGCCTGCAGTGGAAATGCGCCATTAGTGATATGTGAACTGAGACCAAATGTGCTGCTGCACTCTTTAAAAGACTGTGCTGTACTTACAGTATATCATATAGAATCTATTGGGGGAACATATGGTTTAATTGATGTAGTTGCATGCATTAAAGAGTCATTAATCACCAATTAATACTAGGAGTTTACTGTACTCTACTGTAAAGGCAATGGTAACGTATTGACATGGCCGTCGAGTGTTCACTGAGATCTTGTCTGTTTTTTAGTATGTTTGACTTATTAGTCTCAGTTACGCTTCCTTTCAGAACGGCCTCTTCTCCAGTGTGTGAAACTGTGCATTAGCATATTAAAAAAAGCGTTATAAATACACAATTACACCATGTTAGTTCTACGCTAGCAATCTCCTCCGCTACGTAATGAGGTCAAGTACACACCGGCTGTCATCAAACCTAGATATTTGTTGAGCAAAGGACGGACAGATGTTGTAGCGAGACTCTTCCAGATGTTTTGCCCTGTAGACACCCTTCAGGCAGAGAGCAGGCACTGATGGTCAGGTGGGCAAAGACTGAAATACAGAAGAGCATTTTCTCAGGCAGTGTGAATTGGATATTAGACCTTTCAATGGTTCATCAGATGTACTAAAGTCTTTACTTGTAGAGCACAGGTGACACAAATAGTTCATCATCATGATGTCCAAGAATTATCGACCGAGTGAACGAATGCAGGAGAACTAACGACAGAATGTAGTTTCTGAAATTAAGCATAAGAATATAAATACATGTGTGAGAATAATTACTGATGGTCGGCTTTAAACATTAAAGTACTGTCAAATATATACATTCTGTCTATACTGCTGCAGTGACCATATGTTACAACACTTAAACCCAAATGTACTGTGAGCAGGCTACACATCAATACAGAGCTAGCTTGCAAGGCTAACTTATTACCTTAGCAAGTTAGCTTAGCGCCTAATGCCACAAGTTGTGGACAAGCTAAAAAGAGTAGGTTTAGCAGCCAACTGACCACAAATATGTGTATCATTACATAAATAATGCAATGCCATAAAACGGAGAGAGAAGTAAGTTACTGTGCCACATAATCATTACAACAGCAGCTTCACAACTAACAAGCACACAGGCATAAACAGGAAAAGGAAACCGTTAGAGTCGATTTCAAAATAAGAGTCTCTGAGCAGTAAATATTCAAATGCTGCAAGAGGTTTACCAAATCACAAAAAGCATTGGAAAAGACAGGTTCAGACATTAAAAGCAAGCATTTACTTTGTTTTATACCTCAATTAATTGAACACATCTTTCAAATGTTTGCCAGACACTGTCTGATGCTACTTGACCCATCTTAACCTGACATCAGAGTTTTGATAGCACATAGTCGTGCTATCAGCGTGGGAACTCGATCAGACCAATTGTTTCCCGAGCCTCGGAGCAGACCCCTTCACAACCAGAGGACTCCTGCTGGATCCCCTTTGTCGAGTGAAATACAGTTACTTAGCCGACCTTTCTGTTGAAATCATCTCAAGACATCTCTCGTTGTCAGTCTCTATGTTCCTGCCTGTTTCTGTTCCTGTGTTTGAGGCGTGGAGACGACGGTGAGGAATACACCATGTCACGACTTTCTTTTCATAAGGAGATGACAGTGATTGGAAGGCAATCAATTTTGTTTGTCTCGACTTACAAAACTAAGCATCTGCTCCACAAAAGAGAAGTGGAAGTGAGATTGTCTTTATGCAGCCTGCCTCTCAATGTTTCCCTTTCACTGTCTTGGATGCAGAGTGAGCCTCCAAGTGCAATATTTAGCCTCCATCCTCCCTCTGTGTGGGCCAGCTTAGTGGCAGTCGATCCATTTCTCCCTCCTCCTCCTCCTCCTCCTCCTCCTCCTCCTCCTAACGGAAACCTGCTGAAAAAGACATAAACCTCATTTGTTTTGTGTACTCCTGAGATCGATAGCAGCTCGACACTAAAAGAGGCCGGCTAAAGGGATTCTCCACTCAGTCCTAATGGGACAGGTTGGCCTGAGCACAGAGGAGGTTTTTTGGCACGGTACAATACAGCAGTCCGGACAGCGCTGCCCACACTGAATCTACAATGATATCGCCTTTTCTCTGCTTCCTGGCCAAAGTAGACGTTTTAAAACCTTATGATGATCAGGAAGGCCAGAAATGGCGGACTAATCATTTGGATATTAGTCAAATTAGCACTCGCGCTATCCTCTTTGTCAATTTGTAATTTAGGAAATTGCGGCATTGTCTTCCCTTGGGGGTTGACTGACTGGCGAGAGCTCTGGTCGGGGTTGTTTACGCTGCACATTAGCCTCCCCTTGTCACCAATCAATCTCAGTTTGTCTCAGAGTACAAAAAAAGGTACAAGCTTATTCTTCGCCTTTTGTTTGTTCAACAGTTCCCTCACAGAAAGTGGTGGAAAGTAATTAAGTAAATGTATACAAATACTATACTTGAGGTACATGTTTTTCCATTTTATATTAGTTTATAATTCTACTCCATTGCATTTTAGTAGCACATATTGTATTTTCTAATAATACCATTTATTTGACAACATTGGTTTGTAATTGCAGGTTCTTATTATTTAAACCAGCACGTTCAATCATTTAATACATTATGATGTTATGGATGGAGATAATTGGCAGTATGAAAAGTGTATAAATGTTCTCATACTTTACCATCTTAAAATTGAAAAAGAGATACATTAAGGCATTACTAATTATAAAAATGCTATATTATTGTATATATATTTTTACCAGAAAAAGCGACTTTGGATAACGAGTTATTTGAGATTCCCCGGACTTCTTTCCGCGGATTGATATGACTGCATATAGTCCCTTGATCCTCCTCAGCAATGGTCTGTTAGCGAGTATTAACAACCTCTAAAATATCAGAATCAAGTATTCAAACTAAGGCTCTATTTATCCGTTCAAAAAACACTGGCCTAGTCGGTTGGGTTAAGCTCCAAAACTTTATTTACAGCAACAAAAACAAAAAAACAGAACCAGCACAACTTAAACAACAAAATAAAAATCCCAAACAGGCCGTCCATCACTCATTAGAGTAAACTTGCTCTGGTGTTGCCTTCTCTGCAACCATCTCCCGAACATGTCCCAGCTGTTGCTTCATTGCAACATTTTTCCGAGTGATCACTTCCAGGGCCAAAACCGTCCATTTTGAACCCATAGTCCCTCCCACAGGCTTACCGTCAACAGGTGACGCAATTACCTCAAACCACATTGTCAACATAAAATAATCCGACCCAAACATAAACAGGTTTACCACCTCTTAACATAATAATTTAACAAATGAACAAACGCACAATAAATAATAAATTGCATGGAAGAGAGCAGGAAATGTGTGTGTGTGTGTGTGTGTGTGTGTGTGTGTGTGTGTGTGTGTGTGTGTGTGTGTCGGCTGTCAGTGGCGGAGTCAGTCACTCATGTGATCCGCTCCGTCACAGCCGTGTTTAAAAAAAAATTTGTTGCTGCTAATACTGTATTTTTGTACTTTTACTTAAGTACCATTTTGAATGCAGGATATTTACTTGTACAAGTATTATTACTTTTACCTAAACATCTGAGTACTTCTTCCACCAGCACAACACCAGTGAGTGTGTTGACTTTGCACCCAGTATCTGTGTGTGTTTGTGCAGGAGTGTGAGACCTAACTGTGTGTTTTACCTCAAAGCCTGGTGTGTCGGCCCGGCCCCTCAGAGCTGTAAGAATATCAGGCATCACCAGAAGTAACTCTGCGGTGGGCTTGATTGACGCGAGAGGCCTCACCACCAGCCATTCACGGCACATTCTTACAGGGGTCTCATATCGCCAGGGGTTGGCCAGAGCACTCCTGTTGCCTTCCAAGGAAAATAAGCGGCGTGACATCAGGGCTTTGTTTCAACGGCGAGGCCCCTTCTGTTTGTGTTTAATATCGCTTCGAAAGAGAAGTGGAAAGAGGGCCAGCCAATTTCTCTGGGCCCCAACCGCTGAGCCCTGGCTCTCCGGCGGTGAAGCGACGGTGGTCTCGTGTGTCTGCAGCGCAACACTCTCTATCAACCCCCCCGCCCCCCTCACTTTCTCTCTTTTTCACCATCTTTGCTTGTGGATCTCAGGTCCCAGGAGGCTTTGCAGTTTTGACTACAGGGAAATCAGATCTCACAACACTGGGGGCCGTTCAGACTGCGGGGGCAGATAGTAAAAACAGAGAGAGAAAAGACACAGACAGAAGAGGATCGAGTGTAGGAATACTCTGATACGAGTAAATGCTATAAGTACAGGTACAGAAGTATCAGAATATACTTAAAGTACCAAAAGTAAAAGTATTCATTGTGCAGATTGGTCCATATCAGAATAATATATATGATATGTTTTATAATGATTGATCATGAAAGTGTTCTCAAAGCTGGTGAATGAGCAGCTAGTTTGAAGTACTTTGTAGACTGCAGGGTAGCTTGTGGATTTACTCAAGTCTGATTTAACACTTGATTATATTTCACATCATTCATCCACATCTGTAAAGTAACTAAAGGTATTAAATACATGTAGTGAAGTAAAAGTACATGATTTACCTCTGAAATGTAGTGGAGTAGAAGTACAAAGTAGCAACAAATTAAAATACTCAAGTAAGGTACAAGTACCTCAGAATCCCTTTATTGGTCCCACAGAGGGGGAATGTACATGTACAGCAGAAAAGAGCTAAAGACAGCTTAATGTTACCTAAGAAGCATGCTTACAAAAGTATTAAAGATTAAACAATTATCAAAAAGTACTCAAAAAAAGTACTCAAAATTGTACTTAAGTACAGCAAGGCAAGTTTATTTATATAGCACTTTTCAGCACGCGACAATTCAAAGTGCTTTACAAAACAAATTAAAAGACTTTTAGGAATGAATACAGATTATATAATGGCATTTTACAACCGGCATTAAAAAGCAAAGATACTAAAATGAACACAGTTTCTGCAGACGTGTTTGTTCCTGAGTGTCGGGGCAGAACAGCTAAACGCTGCCTCTCCATGTTTTGTGTTTACTCTCGGAACCGATAGCAGACCCGTCCCAGAAGACCTGAGACTCCTGGATGGTTCGTCTCAGGAGATCAACCATATACTTTGGTCCTAACACATTTAATGATTTAAAAACTAGCAATAGAACTTTAAAATTAATGATTTGACCGACTAGAAGCCAATGTAGAGATTGATGTGACTGATGTGATCCACTCTTGTTAGTGAGGACTCGAGCAGCAGCGTTCTGAATCAGCTGCAGCTTTCTGATGGACTTCTTTGTGAGCCCTGTGAAGACACCATTGCAGTAGTCGAGTCTACTGAAGATAAAAGCATGGACAAGCTTTTCTAAGTCCTGTTGTGACATTAGTTTTTTTATCCTATGTTCTTCTACTCGAGTAAAGGTTACTTTACACCACTGGACACAGAGATGGTGAGGGTTGGAGAAGATATGAAGATTGATTTTGGAGTAAAAGGGGAAACCGTCAGAGGATCAAAGGAGGGAACAAAAGAGAGAAGGAGAACAGGGGGGAGAGTATAGATGAGGTGAGAGTAATGAAACGAGCGGAAAGAGAGGAGGGAGTCTGAGTGAAGGCCAGCACGTCTGGGTGGTTTTCCTGAGGACAGCGCTTTGATACTCCAGCTCTCTCACTCCAATGCATTTAGACAGGGGTTGACAGTGGTTTCAGGCAGCGGTTTGTCTGGCTAGCTAACTTTGATTTAGAAGACCCTGGACTGGGCCGAGCGTTTGACTCTTTCATTTTTTTTGGATGGAAAAATCAGCGCAGTTTTTCTTGCAAAATGTAATGTTTCATCCAACCGTGAAGGCACATTGCCTCCAAGTCTTTTTTTAAAATAGTTTTCTGTTATTTTTACATTATTTTCAAGTGTTGTACAATTGACTCACGACTAATAAGTAATGGCATTATGACATCACCCACTCGTAAATGATTGTTCACTATTTGTCTAAGTTATTGAGAATTGTTTGAATTGTCCATCAAAGAATAACAAAATGTGACAAAGTGTTTTTAAGGTTCTTAAAGTACTCTTGTTATTTTATTCATTTTGAATAATACCTATTTTATTAGTGGCTCTGCTGTGAACACACAGACTTTATTAGATTATGCAATAAGAAAAACAGAACTTGCCTAGCGCTTATTTTCATTGTGGTTCACCTTGTTTAAAAAAACGAAATACAACTTTTATTCGTAGCAACACTGAGTTTCCATGCTTTAATGGAAAGTAGTTTTTCTTTTAATGTTTATTTTATTAGCTTTTCTTTTTAATGACTGATTTTAAATGCCATTTTCTTAATGTCTTTCATTTTGTGTAAAGCACTTTGAATTGCCTTGTGTTGAAACGTGCTATATAAATAAACTTGCCTTGCGTTAATATTCATATTTCTGGAGAACCACGGAAATAGATATTTAATTTTATAGATAGATATATTAAAAAGGGTTAGATTCAATCATTGAAATGTTATTTGACGTTATTGCAGCTTGTGTCTGGCTTCATTCTAGATACAAATCGATATTCAAGCTTTACTGAGCGTCTGCTGAATGAATAAGTGTCAAAGGTGGATGAATTGTTTTTAAAAGTAGATGTTTTGTTGGAAAGCCTCCTGATAAATACTTGTCAAAGACATCTTCCATTTGTTTTGGAAACGGAAAGAGGTGGACTTTTGTTTCCATGTAAATAATGCGTGTGTTTGGGTCGGACACACCGCCATCTTACCTCGGAAGATGCACGGACCAGGATACAGAACAAACACAGTATTAAGGGGAAAGGAGACGAGAGGAAAGAGAAGGAAAGCTGCTGGCGACTGGTTTATAATAGACTGTCGGTTTTCTTCCCTCTTTGCAGCAGCTGTATGCCGCCCAGCTGGCAACCATGCAGATGTCCCCAGGACCCAAGATGGCCCCCCTCCCACAGGCTCACATCTCCTCCGGCCCCCTCTCCCCCTCCAACCTGAAGAACGACAAGCGATCATCCAGTCCTATCACTCACATTAAGGTGCGTCCAGTGTTGCAAATGATGTAAAAGGATTTGTGTGAAATGTCAGAGCTGTTAATATAATTAAGATTATTAAAAACGCGTCTGACAAGTTTAATTTACAAGATGGACAAAGAAAGTTGACTCTTTTCCAGAAACAAGCAACTATGAATTAGATATATGTACAGTGTAAGGGGAAAATACAGTGTCTCTATGGTGTGAAGTAACAAACATCGCCTTGAGTTAAAGGAATCAGTGAGTTCAGAATATTTATGATAGGAAAACACACAAGAATAATAATGATGATGAGTTTACGTAAAAAGCGAGAGGCTGGAAATGTGGAGGTTGTTGAAACAACAAACGGAGCGTGGCCCCGTACTCTTTACCGACAATTAGAGACAGCTTATTTAAAAGTCACACACTGATACACGCACACACACACCACACACACACACATAAACACACACACACATAAACACACACACACACACACACACACACAGATGACACTGGCGCTGGCTGCTGTTTGGCAGGATCCCAGACTCCTTCAGTGGAGAGAGCGTACGCCTCATCTTAACTCGGCGACGAGGCAGTAATGGAAGCCATGTGTGAGTGTGTGTGTGTGTGTGTGTGTGTGTGTGTGTGTGGGGGGGGGGGCACAGCTGCACCCGGCGTCACAATAGACCGGCGTCAGAGCTCACCGCACTCCAACAGTAGTGCTCGGCTCCCAAACTCCCCATCCTCTGCTTAACCCACCCCTCACTTTGGCATGCCACCCGCAGCCTGACTCCCCACCCCACCACCCCTTTTTTCTCCATCTTTTAAACTCCCTTCCTTCTCAACACCTCCCTCGGCTGAAGCTCCAAATTAGATCCATGTACAGCGTTTGCTGCCAACACTAGAGCCCTGTTGACGTGCGTTACACAACTTTTCCTTTTCCAGGGGATTCCTTATGCGGATCAATGTGGTCGTGAACATTCGATAAGGAATAGAGGGTTTGCACAAAGGTCTCATTGTTTGGAAAAGAAAGTACACTGCAGCTTTTCTTAACTGTCTTGTTCACAGAGGTTAGCAGTGGAATGTATTTATTTAAGGGCAAACCCCTGATAGGGATGACTGGTTAGACATTTAAGTATTTAAAGGCACTTCAAAGGATGATTGGGACATATTGAAAGTCAGCGGCTGTGGTCATCTTAAATTGAGAATACATTTCCACTGGTGACCAACACATGCGCTTCTATACAATCTGAAGCTTCTAGTGTGTTGGCAAAGTTTAGAAAAATATACATTTAAATATTTGTTTGCAAGCAGTCTTCTTCTTCCACACCTGTGTTACTGTATTACTCAGTTTCATTGTGAACTGCTCACAGAGAGTCAATGATTGGAGTAGCGTGACACCGTTGGCAGGCCTGCTTCACAAATTATTCGCATTCTTGAACGGGTCATTTCCATATTTTTCAACCTAAAACCTATTTTCCGATGTTCGTGGTGTAGAAACAGGGAGGACATTTCTTGAAATTTAGCCAGTATTGAGGGGGTGGCTGAAGCCAATCACTGTCCTTAAGCGTACCATCAACATATCGCCTATCAAAGTGTTTTTACCACAGACAGGGTTAGATTGTTTGATAAGTGTACGAAGACACAAAACTGTGATACCCTGATCCATTTGAAGAGACCCTATGACAGTATTACTGTGTGCTTTTTGGGGTTTTCCCTTTCCTGTAGCGTGTTATAAAGGTTGTTATGCATGTAAATGGTCTGCAAAGGCATCAGCGCCGGCCAGCTAACCAATCAGAGCAAACTGGGCATGTAAACATGTCACAGTAGAGGCACAAAATACAAATGTGAACCCGATAATAAGCATATGTCCTTTTTAACACTCTTGCCTCCTTTATCTACAGGAGGAAGGATGCACACAGCCATTGAACCTCTCAGCCAGACCCAAGACAGCCGAGCCTCTTCGCTCCCCGACGTCCCCAACACAGAGTCTGTACTCCGGACACAAGACCAGCCCCTCAGGCATGGGCAAGGGCCGCATCCCCAGCCCCATCGCCAACATGGGCAGGAACACCTCTCTGGGTACGTTTCAAACAGAATATATGAACCAAGGAAAGTGAAACCGTAAAGCAAATGCAGAAAGTATAGGCGTATGGATTCACACTTAAAGTATTAGCCTCCAGAACAGTAGACAGACATTACATCTTATCAACAAACACTATGCCCTTTTTTGTAGAACTCTAATCCTGCTATATTTCCCACGTTTTGGAAATGTAACAGTAATCTGATTAGGTCTTTTTTTATGTAACTGTAAGGGTAAAAGGTTACCTATTCATGTTATAATCATGTAACCAGTTACTCCCCAAACACGCACACTTTTACAGCGTTTCTTCAACACTGGGGACACAGAATGGGTCACCAAGCAAAGCAGCGCTGAAAATACACACATTGGCTTCACTGACATGTTCAATAAGAATCACACGGACTAAACGCTGCTTCGCCATGCCAAGAACAAACTCAGAGGGGAAACACTGACGCACTCACACACAAACAAACACTCACACACCAAAGTATTGTTCCCATCTGCACTGTACATCCATCCAGAGCAAACATGTCCTCGCTCCAGCGTGAAACTATTTCTTCCCTCCAACCGGAAAACATCACCCACCCAAACACCACCCTGCCCCGCGCCGCCACACACAGACAAACCGATAGACTGCAGACACCTCAACCCCACGAGGAGACCTGCGTGTGTGTGTGTGTGTGTTTTTACAGGAGTCCAAAGCCCTGTATTTAGCCCCAATGAAAACCCCAGCAGCGGAAGCAGTGAAACCCAGCACACGTTATTTGGTTTTTAAGAGCTTCCTCACATCATTGTCTGCCCGCGCTAGACCTTTTATGCCCCTACCTCTGCTATCTGTTATTAAGGCCAATCTGAACCCTCTCATTATAACCCCCCAGAAAACAATTTCAGCTCCTCTGGAGTGGCTTTGAGGACGCGACGCTTGTGTTCCCTGCAAAGTTATTTTTTGCCCATTTTAACGGCCACCCAAGCATTACAGTGCTTCCTACTCGTCTGCTAATTAAACGAGGAGGGCGACGGAAACTTCGCATCCTTATTCTTCAAATGGGCATCGAAATGGGTTGCAAAAGTGTGAAGCACATAAACAAGTGTGGGGGGGGGGGGGGGGGGGGGGGGGGTGACATGTTTAGACACAAGTGGATTGGAAAACAACTTAAGAGATATTTAGCCCCATTAAAGGTTTGGAAAAATACCAGCTCACACGGATCTGTAAATATTTCAAAGGAATTTGTTTGCAGACATTCAAAGTATTTGGTGCTTATCACTTGCCTGATATTGCACATCAAGCAACATGAAGCCACATTCACCAAGCTAGGTTTCTTAAGAGTTACAGTTCTGGATTAACGGCATCTCTCCCAAAAGCTTTGACGACTGATGAATACCTGCAAATTAGTATTTAAAGAACAGTTGCTATCCAGATGAGCATTGTTCAAATATTACAAAGACATTTTACAAAAGCTGCAAACTATGTAGAACTATTCTGCAAGATTTTCTGAGATGTCTTTTACAATTTACTGTACTTGATGAGCAAAGATTCAAAAGGAATACCATGACTGATTTTCATAATATTCATATTAAAAAAATGTGTGTCCTACTTGTTCAAGATTCCAGATTCAAGGCTGTTATTGTCATGTGTACGTAGCTGCAGTGTAGTTATGACAATGACACTCTTAGGTCACTCCAACAGAGCAACACAATAAAACAGAAGTACATCAAATAAAATAGAATGTACACAACGAAAATTTGAACACTGAATAAAGCGAAAAAAAGGCAGAGTTTGAGAGGACACGGCAGCCATCATCACCGGCGCCATCCTTGTTTGTTTGGTAATACTGTATCATTTTAGATACAGTATTCATATGATCCCTCTTGTCTTGTCTTTAAGCCTCTTTGTTGTTTGTCTTTACAAAGGGACATCCAATTAATCTCTCCTGTCCCCTCCTCCAGACATCCTGTCCAGCCTCAACTCCACAGCCCTGTTCGGGGACCAGGACGCGGTGATGAAGGCCATCCAGGAGGCGCGGAGCATGAGGGAGCAGATCCAGAGGGAGCAGCTCCACCAGCAGCATCCGGGACACCACAGCCTGGAGGCCAAGCTGTCGGCCCTCAGCGGCATGAGCCTGCACAACGGCAACAAGGTCAGGGTCAAGCATCACGTGGCGACACATAGATTCACATTCACTGATAACATATTAAAGGGGACCTACAGTATCACGCAAAATGCACCTTTGTACGTCTTTTATACATGAATATGTGTCCCCGGTGTTCCAGGGAACTCACCCAATCAGAAAACACAACCCTCTCTCTTTTCCTCCATACCCAAATCTCTAAAAACGGGGCTGCAACTTTACAACTGATACAGATTTGAAATTGTTCTGACGTCAGTGACGAGGAGCTCCGCCTATATGGGCAACTCTCCACCTATCAGGGGAATGAGAGGTTGCGTGGCATGGTAACAGCATGGTAACATGACGCTGGTAACTCGGCCCCCTCCTTTGCAGGGGGGCGTGGTCAGCTGCAGCACATGCAAAGACAGGGTGGAGGAGAGCAAAATAGAGCGAAATGAGGCATGGCTAATCTGTTTGGTATTTTGAAAAAAAAAACTTATAAATAAATATACCTTATATAGGTATATTTGTATGGCCCTACACTATATTATTCAAATATAGCATGATAGGTCTCTTTTCACCAATGACAGGGTCTAAATG
>CADEHL010000998.1:3293076-3390576 GCA_902827135.1 Harpagifer antarcticus
ATCCTTTGTGTCCTGAATATTCACATTTCTCTTAGACCTATTCTTTGCACAGTTTTGAAATGAACCAGATCTCAAAATGTTAGGGTCTTTCATTTAATGAGGCCCATTACAGAGAAATGTATTTTGTCTGCATCCTGTTGAATAAAGCGGGTCTTTTCTGTGTGGAGCGCTCTGAGTCTGGAGGAAATGGTTGTATAGACGTTTATATTGGCCGCTGAGTTGGTCTGTGTAGGAAGGAGCCTGTTAACCGACAGCTCTGACGTCTCCAAGTCTTGATTAAAGGTCACCGTCATGTTGCTGCATTGATGCCTGAATGATATACGTTATTATAATCAGTGTTGGAAGAAGTACTCAGATCCTTTACTCTACAAGTACTCTAGTGTGCAAATACTCAATTAGAAGTGAAAGTCGTGGTTTTAAAATTGTACTCAAGTGCAAAGGTATTAGCTTCAAAATCGACTCGATTACTACTAAGTACAAAACGACACATTTTGCACAATGGCCCATTTCAGAATAATATAAAAGGTATTATCAGCGAAATGTACTTCAAGTATCAACATTAAAAGTATTGGATTTACAGAATTGATCTTTACACATTATTATGGTGATTATATTATCCTGTTTATAACTAATTAAAATTGATGTAAGAGTATTTTAATGTTGAAGTTTGTCTAGCATCAAATGGAAATACCTAATTATAGTAAAAAAGGTTATTTATTAATACATGTTGTGTTTGTTTTATGAATTTAATCACTGTAAAGATTGAACAGTGAAGTCTGCAATCTGTAATATAACTTCTACGTGTCTCCAAAGAATAATACAATACAAATTATGAAAATGTAAAATAAATAAATACATGAATACAATTTAAATATGACTGAATGGAGGTCTTCAAGTAAAGTACACATCTCTCACAAAGTACAATCTTCCAGTAAATGTACGTTATTAGTTTCCCCCACTGATACTAATGTACAGAGCAGAGAAAATAGACATGCGGAGGGTCTACTTTATTTGGAGTTGGACCCTGAAGGGAGGGCTGGTGTTGGTGTGAAGCTTTGTTTATACAGTCTACAGTGTAAAGGGCTATGAATAGGACGAATGGAGAGGAAGAGGAGGAGGGAGTAAAACTGACTGACAGCTCTATCGTCTGACGAAGGAAAGAAGGATGAGGAAAACGGGACGAGAGAGGGAACGCCGGGGGGGGTGGGGGGGGTGGCGGGCGAGGAGGTTTCCAAAGTTGATTGCTCCGGGAGGAGACAGTAAACGGTTGCGGGTCAGCTGGAGGCAGGCCGGAGAGTTGTAACTGTGGTAATGAGCTCAATACGCTGTGGGTATAAAAAATAAAAAGAAACTGTGATGTTTGGAGCGTTCCCCCGGCAACAGGGGAGAGACCCAAACGCCAAGAAGAGCGGAGCCCAGGCGGAACAAAAGAGTCGGGTGTCTCTTAAATGTAGAAATATACATTCAGCAGCGAAATCGGGCTCGATGAAAGCAACTGTGTGTTAAAAATACACAGAGGGGATTTGTTACGGGGGGGTTAAGTCAATAGCGCTCCTGTTTTGTTATTTATTTGAGCTGAATCTCTCATTTATTCACACTTCATTGTGTTTCATTAACTCTGTTTTTGTCACCTTCCCTGCTTTCAAATCAAGTGCTCCAACTTTTGCTCCAATTCAGACCAGTTTTTAATATTAATCTGTGGTTGGATTAACTGTCTGTAAACCATGTTGTTGCATATTCATATTTGTCCTTAAAAGTCGGCTTCTTTTGTTATGCTTTTGGGGGTTTCCCTGTCCTGTAGTGTGTTACTGTAGGTTTAAATGCATGTAAATGGTCTGCAAAGGATAAAATCCCAAAGTTCCCTCCAGAGGCAGTTTCTCTCCCACACCACTATGTAACCCTCACGCTTCTATTGGCTAGCGCTCCAACACATTGTACATGATAGGCTAATAGGCAGTTGACCAATCACAACGGAGCTGGCCAGCTAACCAATCAGAGCAGACTGGGCTCTGGTTTCAGACAGAGGGTGAAAAGAGGTGCTGCAGCACAGGCACGAGGAAAATAAAGAGCTTTTTGAACTAAACCATGGAGACATGTCACAGTAGAGACACGACATGCACATATGAACCTGCACATTAGCAGAATAGGGCCACTTATTGTAATAGCCTGATCATCAGGACTGCAACACCTCTGAGATGGACTCTTCTGAACCAATTAATTTCTTTGTGATGAAGACAAAAGCATTATAGAAGCAAATCCAATTGTAAGCATGATATAAATCATGAAGCCTCATGAAAGAGAGAAAAGAAAAATGAAGTCTATAAAGTTTCTCCAAAAGGCAGCAGTCCAGCATCAAACCAGCAACAAGCAAAACCTATTTCAATCTTGACTAAGCAAAGCAAAGAAAGCTCCTTAGTGCATTTGCCACAAGAGCTTTCAAGTAAAACCAAAAGTAGACCAACTTCAGGGGATATTTGCACATTTTGCCTCACGTCTGCTGTCAATCTGTGTTTTGGATCAGCGTACCTCTATTGATGCTCTCCAGGTGCATTTTCTAAAACAGTGCATTAGTTTTCCATCCGTCTCCTCCTGTTTTCCATGAGCATTCATATGTCTATAACTACCTCTGATGTTCATCAATTATGCTCTGTACTGCATCTGATGGAGCGAAGCATCTCTTTGAGAACTTAAAGGGGACCTATCGTGCAAAATGCACTTTGTGATGTCTTTTATACATAAATATGTGTCCCCGGTGCGTCGGGGAACTCACGCAGCGTCAGAAAATAATACCCTCTCTCTTTTCCTCCGTACCCAAATATTTTAAAAACGGGGGAACAACGAGCGGATCCAGATTTGCTGCCGATATGACGGAATATCGTTGGCAGACCAACAGAAAGTTGTCATCAGAAACAATGCCTGACGTGTTATGGACGTAATCTCGTCTTTGTTTACATTAGCCAGCCTCGCTAACACTCAGAGCTAACCTGTACTGTGGAGAGCACATGTGTTTAAAAAGCAGAAAATAAAAAAAGGAACTCACCTTGTGATAAACCCACAAGAGAAAAAGCATTTGAGCTCCATACTGTTTCAGAAATAATCCTTGATGTAGTTTAGAACAGGATGGTGTTTTATCACAGCAGAATTTAACTTTATCTCCGGTAGAATTCTGATCAGGCATTAGCTCCGCCTCCTCTTCTTTTCTTTTTTTCAAGCTAAGGACCCAAGATCCGCATTTCTCTAACAGGGCTTCAAAAGAGGGGTATGAGCAGAATGAGGCATGGCTGCAACGGGTGATCGGTTTGGTATTTTGAAAAAAACTTCACAGACATGTTTCATATAGATATGGCCCTACAATATATGTTTCAAATATAGCATGATAGGTCCACTTTAAAACATCAGACTCTTTCAAAAAATGTCAAAAGCCGCTTTCTTTCTATTGTTTAGCACTCCAAGCTTAAAAAGGACTTCTCATTGGACCCAACCTTTATTCTCATCCTCCTATTTACCAGGAAGATCTAACTACGTCTCTAACTACATCTCATGTCTCTAAATGATGCTCTGTAGTGCATCTGATCGTGATACAGATCCAACCATCTCCTTAGGAAATATACATTCAATCTACAGTCACTTTACATTTGAATCACCAGAATTATACTTCCTAAAACAATGACCACTTTCCTGAGCCTATTGTTCGGCAACACTAAAAAATAACTTCTCGTTGGACCCGAGCCTTTATTCTCGTCTCTGGTCTAGTTTTCCACTTCTGCCCTTTTTATTTCACTCCCTCCATCTCCCTCTGTCTTTCCCTCTTTTCTTTAGTCCTTTGTTAGGCGGTTGCTTCCTGCGGTGAGCATGGCACTGCCCAGGCACATGTTCTGTGGCGGGCCTGATTACAGCCCTGCCGTAGTGCTGACATTGGCCCGCGCCTACTCCTCATCTATAAACACACACACACACACACACACACACACGTACACACACATACACACACATACACGTACACACACGCCGGCCCCTAAGTTCCACCAACTCTGCCAGCGGCTACCGCGGCATGACTTCACCCGGCAACCATTTCTTGCGTCAAACAAAATGCCTCTGTCACCAGAAAAAGGAGGAGGAAGAGGAGGAGGAGGAGGAGGAGGAGGAGGAGGAGGAGGAGGAGGAGGAGGAGGAGGAGGAGGAGGAGTGTAGATGTGCGGTAGCTGTGCGGAGGGTTTCAATGTTTTCCACCACAGTTTGGGAGCGTGGTGGAAGTAATTTTAGCTGGAAGGGCCCAAAGGCAGGGCGCTTGTAGAAGTTTTTTTGTCTCAGAAGTGGAGTGGCAGGCAGAAGGGTGGAGGATGATGATGATGATGATGATGATGATGATGATGATGATGATGATGATGATGATGGTGGTGGGAGGTTGGGGAAGATGCTGTTGGTTAGCTGGACCCATAAGGGCTCTACTGTTGTTATCGCATGATTAACAACATGACTCATATTCTCAGATACTGCATCAAAAAGAAATTTCACATTTTGGTCGGACTTTCCTTCTTTCCAACTTATTTAAAAAGATGCCAGTCAAACACAGACTTCATCCAGACGATAAGAATTAAACATTTAAAATCATCTTTGTCACAGATGCGTCGTGTTTTAAAAACTAATAAAGTGGTCCTAAGCTCTTTTGGGTTTAGGTGTTTTTGTTATCTTGTAATAATTATTTGTAAAACATGAACTTAAGAGGAAATTATTCAAATTCCAGATATTTTAGTTATATATATTATAAATACTTTCCAGTGTTTGGGCCCCTATTCTAAAGTTTCAGATACCTATGCTGTGTCCCATTTCACAAATCTCCATTATGCCTTGAAGATGGTCTTTGAAGCTGTTTGTGAACACAATGAATGAAACCAGCAATGCTTCAGTTGCACCATATTCACTTGCAGCTTATAACATTGTCTATGTATGTCTTGTGTTGCAGGAGCGGCTGCACTATGAGACGCTGAGCCAGCACCTGGGGAAGCTCGGGGAGGATGCTGGGAAAATGGTGCATCGGGTGATTGACCTGACGAGACCAGAAGATCTGGATGGTAAGCGTCTCCGTGATGTTTTTACGACCTGTTTTCTAGCATTATCTCATGATTGGTTGAATTAGGCCGGTTTCTCCTACTTCTCAGAGTCTTGCAAACCTCATTTTCAGTTCCTCTTAATCCTTTTGATACCTAAATATATGCAAATGCCGAAAATACATGATAAAATGGAAAGCTGGAGGGATATATGAGGAAGGAGAATCTGGGTTTCTGAGAAGCAGGGTCTCAGTTAAAAGCGGTCACATCCTGTTCAGACTAAATTGATACCAGTGACCCTTAACTCCGCGGGGCCCCTCGTAGAAAAGAGGCCCCGCTTCTAGTGTTCGGCCGTCTCAGAAATCCACAATACAGAAGAAGTGATCGTCAAGAGAACATGCAGGTATTCAGGGAACACAAATATTTATTGTGCTCCTCAGGAAGCACACCCTGAACAGCTAAACAGTGCGTGTTCAATGTCAACATGTTACGCTCTTGAAAAATCTTACACTGTTATTTTTTTCTTCCTCAAAGTACACGACAAGAGGTGGAACTTTTCTCCTTTTTTCCACACCGAGTGTCTGTGACTAATCCCACCCACAAGTATGTGAGCAGACAAGCAAGGAGTGTGTCGTCAATAAAGTTAACAGCATAAAGAAATTAAATTATATTATTCTGTATTGCATGCTGTTAGCGGATATTACTTTATAAGGTCCCTTATGAATGAAGTCGAAGGACATGGTGTTATTTCTTTTTTATCCAAACCCACCTGTTGCTCATAAAGCCCCAGTGTGTACGGGGGATGAGGAGACTCATTGTGGTTTAGTTAAGAATCAGAGCACTAAACACACCAGCAAGGGCACTGAGATGCTATCAGGCGGAAGTGTGTGTGTGTGTGTGTGTGTGTGTGTGTGTGTGTGTGTGTGTGGTGTGTGTGTGTGTGGTGTGTGTGTGTGTGTGTGTGTGTGTGTGTGTGTGTGTGTGTGTGTGTGTGTGTGTGTGTGAGCACGTTGAGGGCTCGAGACCCCCATCAGACTTTTGTTATACTTTTGTTATACATCCTCTCCCACGGAACAGGGGGTTAAGAAACAAACAGGAAGGGCTCATCCATAACAGAGCAATATCCTGCATTTCAAGTGTGAAAGTATGAAAGATAAATGTCTCAATGACAGGCATGTAGTAGGGTATTATTTAAATCCTCAATTAAAAGATCAAATCTGATTATTTTCTTAATTAATCCATTACTTTTATGGTCCATGAAATGTCAGAAAATAGTACAAAAAAATGTCCATCCCAGTTTGGTAGTTATTCAGTAAGCGTGAAAGTATGAATGATGGGAATTAAGTGAAACACAGGGTCGCAAGAATCAGTTATTATCATTATCAAATAAATGGCTGGTTACTTCCTTGTATAGTCTTTACATCCTATGGTCTTTAAAGAGACTGGAAATGGTAAAAAAAGTGTCCAACTAGGGTTAAAAATAATCAACAATGATGGATGTCGTTGTGTCCCTGGGACACTTTGCTCCTGTGGGGATTGCCCACAGTATTGAGTATGTAAGTCGCTTTGGATAAAAGCGTCTAACAAGTAACATGTAATGTAATAATTTATTTAAACGTTTATTTATAGCATTTAAATTACATTGTAATTGATCAATTACATTGTAATTGAAATGTTTTGTCATTTCAAACCCCAGAGAAAATGTGGTTAAGAATGGAGGCAAGCAGGAAACATCCATATGCCATCATTACAAGATAATTGGCTCTTATGTTCTGTCAAACAACATGTCGTTAACTCATTGTTTCAGCTGTTGTTTTTCCTTTGTGTCTCACAGGCAGCAACATCACGGAGGCGCGGGTGTTCAGGGAGGCTCGGGGTAGGAACACCGCAGAGCCGCACATCAAGAGGCCGATGAACGCCTTCATGGTGTGGGCCAAAGACGAGCGGAGGAAGATCCTGCAGACCTTCCCCGACATGCACAACTCCAACATCAGCAAGATCCTAGGTGAGGGATTACATGGATCGTTATTTAACAGAAGGAGAGAGAGGGTTCAACCCAGAACCGTCAGCTCCTTATGGTCATGGACTTAATCTAAATGTCGGATTGTCTTTATTTGTATGTCCTTGTGGGAGCATTTGGTTCACGTTTAGTTTACGCAATTTACTTTTGGAGTGATTTTCACGAGAAAATGTAAATATTATACACTCCTATTGTCTTCGTTCCCCCCCCCCTTACTTTGGTGTTCGCGGTCAAATTTGACCGGTCCTGTTTTAACTGCTATTACATTAACACAAAAACCATTAATCATCACCACATTTCATTTAACACCCTTTCAAACTGTACATATTGTATCAGAGTACTGGTACACATGAAACACTGAATATACAAAGAACAGACACTGAACATGTATTGCGTGTGCGCGGTGTAATCCATGTGGGGGGATGGGCACATACGGGTGTGTGTGTGTGTGTGTGTGTGTGTGTGTGTGTGTGTGTGTGTGTGTTTTATCTGATCCGGATGGTTACTAATTCCTTTTCTTCATGGCGGTGAGTTTTGACCGGGAGTTACAAAGTTGACTAAATCATCCAAAATTCAATTCAGCTATTGTACATGTTCAAATGTCTGCTGTGAAGGATATCATAAAGCCTTAATGCAATCAAATGTAAAACAAAAAAGTTATGACCCGAAGACAACAGGAGGGTTAAATAGAATACAAAATAATAAGATGTATTTATAGTCACTGAGACATGGGCTAATTATTTGTATGCGTTTACCACCATTTACCTCTTACCTTTCTTTGCACACAAATACCTCATATACTATACACTAGGTCTAGGACACTCAGCTTCTTTCATCAGTATTTTAAACACCTATTTTTCAATTTAGATCAAGATTTTCTTTCAAATCCCTTTCTTTCATTGTTGTTCATGATGGAAATCCTAGGCATGAACAGCTCACAGACACACAACGCATCCACGATGAACTCTTCGTGGCTGTGAGAGTACATTTCCTTTTCTTATTCAAACACACATTTATAATTTGCCTCGTTGATGTCCCTCTAACCTGCAGATGTCAGGTCTTTCTCTCCGCTCATGAGGTCCCTCTACATCCTACAGTTCACAGGGTCTATTAGCTGCAGGCTGCGCGCTATAAGAAGGCCCAGTGTGCTTTTTAAACGTGGAACACTTCACACACAGAGCTCCACTGTGTCGGCCTGACTAGTGTGATGGATGCATTCAGTTATAAAGTAGCCGTGTTGATACTAACCTCCTGGACACAGATAGCCATTCACACGGGGCTGAGCACAGCGGTTGTTCTGAAATGTCCTGAAGACCTCCACTGTCCTGAGCCGGGTTTAGTGAGCGCTGAATGTAAATGTTCCTCCTGAGAAACACTAACAAACGGACTTGTATTAGGTGGCTCTGTGTGTTCCTCCATCAATGGGCTCTGATAAAAGAGGCTTCATCAGTTTCATCCAATGCTTCTTGATTTGTGATGGGATGTAAAGTAACTTAGTACCTTAACGTTAAGTTCTATACTTAAGTACATCTTTGATGGACTTGTACTTAACGTATACCCACAACAATTCAAAGGTAACCCTAACCAACAGTACACATATCCATTGCATTGATTTAATACCATACTGTAAGTTACTTAGCAGATTTCGATCGATGATGTGAAATATAATCAACCCTTAAATCAGACTTTAGTTCCACCTGGAGTAAAATCACAAGCTACCCAGCAGTACACAAAGTCATTCAAACTAGCTGCTCCTTCACCAGCTTTGATAACACTTTAATGATCAATCAATATAATCAAAACATATCATATAATAATGAAAATGGCCTTGTGTAACATTTCGAAGACTTTTAGTTGTAACAGAGTATTCCTACTCTCTCACCTTTACCTCAAATCTGAGTACTTCTTCCACCTCGGATCATTAGTGTAGACATGTCTGATATGTAAGGGATTATTGATATGACTGACCATCGTCCCTTGATCTTCCATAGCAACAGTATGTGGTCTTTAGCAACAGCCGTTTAGCAAAAATTAACAACCTCTTGAATGTCCGAATTGATGGTTGATTGATCAGAATCGAGTATTCAACTAAGCCATGTACTTTCATCTCTCAATAGTTACATTATTTGATTTGGGATATTTAAGGTCACATATGAACAGGCAGTTGGCAGGAAGCCTTCAGAAAGTCATTCCTGACCCTGTGTGGCAGTATAAGGACACAAAGCTGAACTTA
Source organism: Harpagifer antarcticus (assembly GCA_902827135.1). Classification (NCBI taxonomy): domain Eukaryota; kingdom Metazoa; phylum Chordata; class Actinopteri; order Perciformes; family Harpagiferidae; genus Harpagifer; species Harpagifer antarcticus. Next base: position 3,302,378 of record CADEHL010000998.1, read on the forward strand.
AAGTGCACAATTGTGTATGTATATATAACTGCTTGTGTACAATGCATGTTTCTCCAACGTAATAACACAGCTGGACTTTAGAGAGTGGGTGGAAGGCTCTCTGTTTCCTGTGTCACAAAAGTACAGGAGTATTTTGTGATAAACCTTGATAAACAGAGGAGCGAGGCGGGGTGTGTATAATCGGTTGTCAGATTGCTTCGCAGATGTGCTGCGTTCCTGCGGTAATGGCCACTTGTTCAGAAGGTCCTCTTAGCGGGGAAAATGAGAAGTACACAACGTATCATTCTTCTCGAGCCAAGAGGGAGCAGAGTGTAATCCACTCCTGATTTTAAACAGACTCGATGGTGTCTGTTCACATGACAACATCCGAGCTCACAAAGATAAAACACCAGAAATGAACCCACCAAGGCTCTGAGACTGTTTGAAGTGCTGGTTTAATGAGGGACATTTTGTTAGCGTTGTGTGATCACTCAGGCAGTAGTCATTACATCTATTTTACCACAGACTCTGTGCTCAACCGGTTTCAGTACGAGGTTATAAAACACCTCAAAACCATTTGTTCACTTAAGTCCTGTGAGAAAGTTTAAATGGTGTCACTCGCTATAATTCCTGAAATGTGGATTTCCCTAATAATAATACTCAAAAATGAAATGCCTTTGAGAGCCTGATAGAGACAATATATCTTATAAATCCAATATGCGGAATATAGTTTGTGCGGGTAATTCTCTTTCCCGCGTCAAAGAGTAAAATGAAATGCACACATTTCTAACCTGGCTATTAAATGTATCCTTGAGTACGATTTGCTAACTTGTGCCTGAGCGTCAGTTTGCCTGAGAATCGGTATTTTTCCTAAAATAATGAGTTACATAACATAAAACATTCAAATGTCATTCATTAGGTAATTAAGTGGGAATTGAATCACATCCATTTAATTGTATTCCATAGTGATTTCTATAAGGTGTGGATGTAAAATAAGGAAATAGGTTAGTGAGGTCAACTCCAGGGTTTATGGACCGTCCATAATAAACGTTTTTCGGTTATCTGCTACTCATAAGATAAGTATAAACTAAATCAAAACTTCGAATCAGACTAAGTTAAAACCTTCACATTTATATATCTGTTGTAATTTATTGCCTTTTATTGTGATTGTAGTAATGTGTTTTTATTACATGTACAGCACTTTGGCTCGACCGAAAATGGCTTTTAAATGTTCTTTATAAGTAAACCTTGATTTGATTCATCTTTCTCTGCAGGCTCTCGCTGGAAAGGCATGACCAACCAGGAGAAGCAGCCGTACTACGAGGAGCAGGCCCGCCTGAGTAAGATCCATCTGGAGAAATATCCCAACTACAAGTACAAGCCGCGGCCGAAGAGGACCTGCATCATCGACGGCAAGAAGCTGCGCATCGGAGAGTACAAGCAGATGATGAGGTCACGGCGCCAGGAGATGAGGCAGTTCTTCGTGGGGTGAGTCCAAAGAAATGTCTCTATGAACTTCACAGATTAGGACACATGTTTGTAAGGACAGTTCAAATGATAACTTGTGTAGAAATGCAATGGCTGCATGGTGCCTTCTGTGCAGTTTGCAATGAGTTTCTTTATGTTACAGCTACTTTTTGTAGAAGCAAGGTCAAATTCTAGGCTCAAAAATGTTTCTCATTCAATGCATCGAATACAAGAAGGCAGATTTCTAAAAGAGGTAATTGTTCACGAGCCTCGGATCACACAGGCTTTGTGTCTCCTGCTCAAGAACACTTTGACTCATTTACTGCTGCACCTGCGACCTCTCAGTTCACTTGTTTCTTTTTTAATAAACATGCCATCCTGCTCGGTGGATATGGACATTCAGGCGTGAATAATTAGCTAAACAAAACATGAAGCACCACATGTAAATCAAGAAGGAATTTGAGGGGGATCTCAATCACATACATTCTTTAAAAGAAAGTATTTATTTATTTCTATGGGCTCTTTTGACCAAGTTTGATTATAAAATACATGTTCCTTAATACAGGTATTTGCTAGATGTTTGCGGGGTGACCATCAGCGTTTATGGACCGTTCATGAAACCATTTGCCTCGTGTCATGCTCTAAAGTGATTATATCTGTAAAACCCTTTAAGCACTCGCTGCAGAGCATTATCTGAGTGAGAGGGGAAAAACAGTGGCATTGTCTTAATAGGAACCAGCCATGGATGTGTTTAAAGCCATCACAGCGGCCTGTGCTTCAGATGGATTTACCAGAGGCCACGGCTTTGAATAGGAGCGATTTTTAATAGCTTGTCATTTATTAAATTAGGACAATGCTGGGCGCTTGCGGGCAGTGAAATTGGACACAGACAGACATGGTGGAATATGAAATGTAAGCAGATGTTTGAGAGAGAGGCAGACGTCACGGGCTCGATGCCACATTTTACTGTGTGTGGTCAAGAGAATGCATAAAAGCTCATGATTCTCCAAGTCTGCTCTTTCAATCAAAGCTAAATCAGAAAGCGTGCGAGAGCCAGTACACAAGCAGTTTTCTGGCACTTTCCACATCACTAAATCAGTGTTGTTTTAAAGTGAGAATTAGTCTGTCAGAGCGTTAGGCGGTAATTGTTTCAGGAGACAGAGGAGGGAAAACGGTTAGGTGAGAAACTGATGTGGCTCATTTGAGGAGCCCGAGGGCCTGTTTGAGTGATGTGCGTTTACCTCCATTCCAGCTTCATCTTAACAGGTTATTTAGCTGCTGTGAGCTGGCAGGGCGCTCCTGTTAGGACAGGCCCGACAGAAGAGAGGAGAGCTGCTCTAAGTGGCCTCAGATAAATGTTTTGTTCAAAGCAGTTTGTTTAAAGGAGCATATAATGAATCAGTATCTGATCAAACAAAGTTCTCTCCACGTTGTTCAGAAGCTCCTTGATTACCAAATCATTTAAAACGTTTCATAAATATTTCTACGCAGTCTGTTTCTTTATCGCCAAGCCATGTCTGTTGGTAAGACCTCCACATTTCAGTATCTCAACAACTATAAGATGGGTAGCTATGACATTTTGTAGAGACATTCGTGGTCCCACGCTCCAACACAATGTAGGTGATAGGCTAAGGGGCGGGACATCTCTAAGCAGGTTGACGAATCACAACAGAGCCGGCCAGCTAACCAATCAGAGCAGACTAGGCTCTGGTTTCAGACAGAGGGGGAAAAGAGGTGCTGCAGCACAGGCAGTATGAGAAAAATAAAGAGCTGTTTGAACATTAAACCATGGAGACATGTCACATAGAGACACTACATACTGATATGAACCTCAGAATTAGCTTTAAAGGTGGGGTATGTCATTTTGGAGAAATCAGCTCAAGTGCTCTAGAATTTTAAAATACACGACCGTAAAAAATCTGCCACCTCCTCACAGAGCCCCTCCTCCAACACACACGAACATGACCAATGACCAATGAGGGCACGAGATAAGTGTGTGCCCAGATGGAAGGCTGACAGGCAGGTAGGCCATCCAGTTACTTTAACTTTGCCGGCTCAGATGATTGGTCGTGCTTTTTACAGCGCTACGGCTTCCACAGATGATATTTTTGTATGGATTTGTTGTCAAAGCACTTCAGATATTCATTGCTATCGGGATGTTAAGAGCATTCCATGGAATATAACAAAAAGTGCATCTCAAGTCGGTTTCTCAAACTTACATACCTACCTTTAATAGGGCTACTTATTGTAATAGCCTGACCATCAGGACTGTAAAACCTCTGAAATGGACTCTTCTGAACCACATAATCTCTTTTTGATGAACACAAAAGCATTATAGAAGCAAATCCAAATGTAAGCATGATATAAATGAAGCCTCATGAAAGGAAAAATCAAGTCTATAAAGTTGCTCCAAAAGACAGCAGTCAGCATCAAACCAGCAACAAGCCAAACCTATTTCAATCTTGACTAAACAAAGCAAAGACAGCTCCTTAGTGCATTTGCCACAAGAGCTTTCAAGTAAAACCAAAAGTAGACTAACTTCAGGGGATATTTGCACATTAAAGCATGGAGACATGTCACAGTAGAGACACTAAATACTAATATGAAACCTGAAAATGAGCTTTAAAGGGCCCCTTTAAATAAAAGATCTGAGTCCTTCCTACCTATTGTTATTGTTAACTTATGTCTAACACTTTCCTCCCTTGTTTCTCAGGCCTCAGCCCCCCATGGCTCTCAGCGGCAGCAGCCCCGGAGGAGTAGGAGTGTACCCGGGCGCCATCACCATGGCAACAACAGCTACCCCGTCCCCCCACCTGACCTCAGACTGCTCCAGCAACTCCGCCAGCCCCGAGCCCGCCATCCCCGTCATCCAGAGCACGTACGGGATGAAGCCCGAGCCGGCGGTGGGGGGCGGCAGGGGGCGAGCCTTAAATCGGCCTAGCAACCGGGCCAACGGACAGGAGGACATGGACATGTACGCGGACTTTGAGGACGAGCAAAAGTCAGACTATAGCAGCGACCACGAGACACGGGAGGCCGTCAGCGCCAACTGAACACGGGTTGTAAAAAGAGGAAGATAAATAATGAAAAAACTCCCATTATACTCAGAGACACTTTTAAAAAAAACACACAGTTTATTATAGAGACCTTCAGGCGGACCTTCAGGACGAACATGCTCAGAACAAGGAATGTATCTGTGATGGACATTCGAGGACGAGGACTGATGGGACATTCAGAACTGAAGATGAACTTCCTACACTTTGACAATCTCAACAGGACGGATAAGAGTTAGAAGAAAGACAGAGAATGAGACAGAGCGGGGCAAATGAGCGACGAACACATTGCCGTGTGGTTTGTAAAGAGCATGCGTGGATCTTGAAGCATCAGGAATTGGTCTTCAAGCTATTTGTCTTAAATGTTTAAGGAGTGATTTAGTTTTTATCTTTCTGTATTTACTTTTTTTGTGCTTTTGTTCTATAGACTTTTTTTCTGACCTGTACAAACTCTGGACTGTCGGAACTTGAAATTTGAAAAGTTTTAATATAAATCCTAGCTATTGTAATCTTATAGTCTTACTTTTGTTTCTTACATCTACACTTTGTTTTTCTGACAAACTGCTTACTTTTAGTTTTTCTTTTTTATATCCCAGCTCAGGTATGATGTGCCAGCTTGTGAATGTGTTGGTTTGTTTCCTTTTCTTACAAAAAGAGTGGTAGGATTTTCAGACTGTCTATGAAATAAAGGGAGCAAAACCCTTATAATATCACAATATTATTATTATTATTATTATTATTATTAGACTAAGTAGGTACCCAGGCATTGTACAGATTTACTTCAATTGTGCCAAATCTACATTCACATTCACTCGGGATGTTCTAGTCTTAACTTCAAATGCTGCAAAAAGTCTTACACAATCATCCTTTTCTATCTGATGACATGAGGAGGGGATCATTACGCTGGCCTAGAAACACACACACACACACACACACACACACACACACACACACACACACACACACACACACACACCATGTACTGTATACATCACTTCAGGGGACATTACATTGACTTACATGCATTTCCTGGAGACTTATCCTAACCTTAACCATAACCAACACATGCCTAACCCTTACCAAGTCTTCACCTTAAAATTAATGATTCCCCTTATGGGGACCTCCATTATGTCCCCATAAGGGAGGCGAGTCCCCACACGTGACTGTGTAAACCGATTTAGGTCCCCACAAGGATGGTAATGCTAGGCTACACACACACACACACACACTTCAATCTCTAGCAGCCCATCAAGCTTTTAGACGTAGAAGAGTCTGTCCTTTAGTTCTGCTGCATCGGTGCTTTCATGAACAACATTTCCCATAGTCCCTTGAGGCCAAACACTTGGCACATTGTCCTGTATTTACCAGTATGGTGCAATTGAACACCAACATTTAGCATTTGAGTCCTTCTTTTTCAATCTGGCCAAAGGTACGGACTTTTTTTGGCTTCATTTCTGCTCAGACACTTTGAGTCTTAAAAAGTGTACCTATAGTTCTCGTTAAGGGGCCCGATTATGCTTTTTCTGGGAGTAATACTGTTTTGTGTGCATGTAAATGGTCTGCAAAGGCTAACATCCCAAAGTCTCTCTCCCACACTCGCCTCCATTGGACGCATTTGTGACATCACTATGTAACAATCCCACTTCTATTGGCTAGCGCTCCAATACATTGTTAGGATAAGGGGCGGACATTTCTATTAGAAGTTGACCAATCAAAACAGAGCCAACCAGCTAACCAATCAGAGCAGACTGGGCCTTAGCATGTAAACATGTCAAAGTAGATGCGCAAAATTCAAATATCGATCTGAAGATAAGCATAATAGGACCCCTTTAAGCGTCATATAAAAGGGGACGAGCAGCCCCAGTTTTACTCTACTGTACGATAAGAGTTTATAATATTCTGGATCCCTTGACTGTATTTTGAAATTGTGTTTTGAATCGGTACGAAATGTTACTATTTTTTAATATCCTTTGTTAATATGTGTACATGTCTTCTCAGCATCACGTGGGAAAGATACACCAACATTTATATAGTTGCAAAACATGGGTTTAAGAGGTCTATCATTTCAAAAGGTTCTGTGTTTATACATGGCATGTATATTTGGAAAAAGTTCTAATGGAGGAAAACAGGTGATCAGGAGTAAAACACCATTCAGAGGAACGTTGTTCCAAATGTTCCTCTGGTCAGTACCTTGCTGTGTGCGCACGTCTTTCCTCTGTAGTCACTCTCTCTCTCAGAAGACTCATTTTGCTTTGAACATTTCAACACCTGTGTCCTCGGGTGGTTTCTGGGTGCACTGCTTATTTTACACGTCATCTTTTCTGAACATATTTCTACTTGGAAAAGCTTCACAAGCTGGGACTGAACATTGGTTTCTGTTTGCATCACAGTAAAAAAAAAGAAAAAGGTCTCATGCATAGACATCTCTATTATTGTCATACGCATCCTAAGCACTGGATATAAATGCTATGTTTCTGTTTTCTTTTAGTATTGACTAATGTGAAGTTGTTTGATTTTCACCATGATAATTAGAGCCGTCTATAGGAAGCCTCACACATGCCTGGCACCAGTCACCATTTCTTTAGAAGCATTTCACTTATTGACGCTGGATTTGTTTCCGCAGCTCTTAAGGGGTCACATCGCCTCCGATCTCTTTCCGTTTCTTTTTAAACCTCATGCTCTTGTCAGCTGTGACCTGCCGAAGCAGAACACAAGTTTCCTGGTCGATTTCATTTTGTGATGAGTATTGTATTTGAAATTCAATTGTGCGTTTTAACATTTCATTGTATTTATTAGCCAGCTTTGGCTCTAAAAAACGTGTCAGTACAACTTGGTGAGAAAGACAATCAAAAAAAATAAATAAATAAAAAGTAAAGACTTGAGATTTTCCTTACAAACCTGTCATTTCATCATTTCAAGCGTTTCAAAGACTAACACTGCTCGTGTGTGTGTGTGTGTGTGTGTGTGTGCGTGGTGTGTGTGTGTGTGTGTGTGTGTGTGTGTGTGTGTGTGTGTGTGTGTGTGTGTGTGTGTGTGTGTGTGTGTGTGTGTGTGTGTGTGTGTGTGTGTGTGGTGTGTGTGTGTGTGTGTGTGTGTGTGTGTGTGTGTGTGTGTGTGTGTGTGTGTGTGTGTGTGTGTGTGAGCAGGAGTTACAGGTAGTGCTGTGAATTTTCATTTCCATTACTCGAAGAAGAGTGCCCCTACTTTCCAGGCATCTAATATTTTCCAACACACGCCGTCTTGTTTCCAAAGTCTTTATATTTTGGTGGCCCATTACTGTAAATGTGGCCTATTGTTCCATTGTGTGTGTGTGTGTGTGTGTGTATGTGTGTGTGTGTGTGTGTGCATGTGTGTGTGTGTGTGTGTGTGAGGCCACACATCCTGACTGCACTGTGGTGTATACGGCGCCGGTGCTCCATGCAGCCAATCCCAGCATTCAGAGAGAGAAACTCAGCCATATGCGGCCACATCATAAATCTAATTGTAATTCCCAAATCAACTGTAGCGTCACCCTGCGAGGGGCGCCGGCAAGTTTGTCACACGCTCCTTTGTGTGCACTTGTGTGTGTGCTTTTAGCTGGGAGGGGTGTTTGAAATCATACTTGGGCTGTTGCCATGCTAATCTCGTTAAATAAGTCATCATAATTTACAGTTCCTTTCTGAACATGTTGCTGTTCTGCAAGTTAACGGATTGTTTCTGTGTGTAAAGCTTTCAGCACCTTCACCTAGGTTAGCGGAGTTTATTACAGTCTAGTCATACTTTCTTTAAACATACATTCATATTTATCTATACTGAATTAATGTATCTCAGGAGGAAGTTGACATAACCCACAACTTTCCATTCAGTTTACATGATTCCCCAGTTGTCAAGGCTACAAGAATATAGCACTGCTAAGGAGATAGCACCAAAAAAAAAAAAAAAATTGGTATATAATTGTAAAAATGTACATGCATGTATTATGGGAGCTTGGTGGTGCTTCCTACATCTGAATACTCACAAAAAAATAAATGAGAGGCTATTTTTTAGGGTAATTCAATTGATAAACATGTACTTATACTAGCATATCTTGTATTTTATGTTGTATCTCAAAAATATCATGAAAAAAGTAAAAGTTTAGTATGTCAACACATATGAAAGAAGTTATAATGAAGTATGTCAAAAAGTTGCATTATTGTATGTCCCAAATATAATGAGAAATGTCATAGTGTAGTATGTTTAAAAAATTAGACGTCAAAATATAAAACTGTCATAGTCATAGTACACCATGTAGAATATATCATGAAGAATGTTAGCATAGTATGTCGGAAAAAAAATATCATGAGAGAAGTTATAGTATAGTATGTTAACAAATATTAAAAGAAAAAAGGTCATGTTGAAAAAAGTCATATTTTGGTATGTCAAAAATATTACAAAAAGTAGTTGTATAGTATGTCAAAAAAAGTTGTGATAAAGTATGTTGAAAAAAGTCTGCTTATTGTATGTCATAATATCATGTCAAAGGAATGTATGGTTTAGTGTGTCGGAAAAAGTCTCAATATAGCCTGTCCACAAATATCATGGAAAAGTCATATTAGTTATTTCAGAATCAGGTTTTTGCCAAGTATGTTAACGCATCCAAGGACCTTGAGTTATGCTGTCCTCTAAGCAAGGAGACATGACACACACACCTATAATTCAGGATGTCTCCGATCAATGGCAATGATAATAATTAATATTTGATCAAGGGCAGTGAAAATATTACTTCTTAAAATAAAAAAGTATTTGGCTCAACTTGCCCCAGTGTAGGGGGTAAATTCAACCGCTGTTCAAACCTCTTCAAACCTGGGCATACCTGTTCAAACCTGGGCATACCTACAACAAATCTTAAAGGTAACTATAAACAATAAATAACAAACCAAATACAAGCTTAGTTTTTCAAATATTTTTAATATAAATTTCGATTGAATTGATTGATTTTTTTTGTTAAAAGGAAAAGTAATCATACAAATGGTGATACAATTTTATACATCTTACCAATCACACACAGGGTAAATTCAACTTTAATGTAGCCTACAATGAGCTCTTATTATCAACGTGGCCTACTTTCATTCATTTCTCCATTGAAAAACTGGTTCACTTACCCCAAGGCCCATGGTTCACTTTACCCCATAGCCACCATTTTAGAAAAAATAGCCTAGCATTACAATTCAGAGTCATCTTTAGCTTCATGATTCACATGGTTTAATACGCTGCCAACACATCAACATATACAATATATGTGTTTAAACCTGGATACTTTTTTTTTGACATCTAGAAAATGTACTTTGACAAGTTTTTTTGTAAAAATGTTTACTTACCAGACCACAATGAGCATCTCTCTTTCACAGGCAATGAGAAATGGGTGGAGCTTGCATAATTTCTGGTCACTTGATTACTGTACAACTATAAGGCGTGGGGGGGTGGTTCAACTTACCCACTGGCTCAACTTACATTACATTTAGCTGACGCTTTTATCCAAAGCGACTTACAATAAGTACATACGACCAGGAAGACACAACCTTGAATTAAACAGAATCATAAAGTACATCAGGTTTCATAGAGCCAAACATTTCAAGTGCTACTCAACTGGCTATAGATAAGCCAGTCCTTTATTAGTATATAAGTGCTTTGTTAGCAGTTATTTGTTAGTAATTCTACCGCTCGAAGTGGAGTCGAAAGAGATGAGTTTTCAGTCTGCGCCGGAAGATGTGCAAGCTTTCTGCTGTCCTGATGTCAATGGGGAGCTCATTCCACCATTTAGGAGCCAGGATAGAAACTTACTCCCTTCTCCCCTACATGTTGGTAAACACAGTTAAAGAAGATTCAAAGTAAGAAAAAACAACCAATGTCAAAACTATCCTGAAATAAGTCATACTGTAGCAGTGGCGAGCCGTGACTTTTCTACCTAGCCCCCCCCCCCCCCCAACAAGCTGACTGTTGCTATCTGTATACTATGCCGCCGAAACATAATTTCAGCCAATCAGCGTCGTCAGATCTGATGCTCAAAGGGCGCCCTGTCAGCGCCCTGGCCTGTGTGTCTGTGAGTTGTTTAGACTCGTATCCAAGGTGACGCTACAGTAGTTGTCGAGGATGGCTGCGTCTGCAGGTGGAGACTCCGGTGCTAGTGGATCGCCGGAGCTGTAGATTAACATTTACATGTTGTAGTTGTAAGGGCAATGCCTGTGGCACCATGGAGCATACACCATGTCCAGCCCATGTGTGGGCTGGACATGTATTTTACAGGAAAGGAGTGAGCAGAGGGTCGAGTTGTCAATTCTTGTTCAGTTTTCATCTTCCTCACCCTCTACCGCTACCATGGAAACCAAACAATGGTGTAGCTGTATTAAAGTCCGAGTGGAAACAGTCGTGAGTAAATCTGATTTGGGAGAGGGCAATGAAATCGGGAGTCTCCCGCGAAAATCGGGAGGGTTGGCAAGTATGACACACACACACACACACACAATGTTCGTATTTAGTCTCCTGATTTTAAATGGGAATTAAATCATTCGAGTTCCCAAAGCACCAGTGTTCTGCAGTTTGTGTGAGCCTACTGTACTGTTGCACAGTTTTGGAAGATTCATAGCTAACCACACTGAAGATTATGGATTATCTCATATTTTTAAGCCTCAATTTGTCCTCCCCCCCCTCTAACATCACCAGAAGTCATAATTTAAGGGGTCATTTCTCAAAAATGTCTTCCGAGGATCCCCCCGGACCACCCTAGTATGGTTTGGTCCCTATTTCCATAGCCCCACCAAAAATATTTTCCACCAGCCGCCACTAATGAACACCTATCATGACAGGTCACCCACAGCCAAGTAACAATTACAAATGAATTAAGTCGGCACGGCGGCCCACATTGAAAATGACTTTTGATGATCAAATCACTTAAACACAAAGTCCATCCTCCTGTCCTTTTGGATGAAGCACTTGATGGCGGGTCATTCAGCTGATCCTTTGCCACTCCAGTTTATCATTGTAACTCAATCTTGAAAATGACTCGGTTAATAATTTCGTAACGATGTAATCACTATCACTGAAGTGAGCCATCATGAACGAACTTATGCTAATTATAAATATATCCATCATAAATCTATCGATTAGATTTATGATTCGAAAATAATAAAAGTAGGGTAGACATCATGGATGTATAATAAGAACCTCACAGCGGGCGAAACTTGTCATAAAGTCAGCGAAAATAAAGCCCACCCATTTAGAGGGAAAATATGATTGGTCAACTGTACTGTCATTTGACATTACTCTCTCATTGAGTTACTATAGCGGGCCCTCTGTGAATGTAGAGAGGGACCAACGAGCTCTCCCGTCGTCACAGTAACTCGTAGAGGCGGCATTTAACCCTTCACATTCCAACAGAAACTGAACAGGCAGATTCTAAGGATTTATTTCTTTGGAAATGTTATTTTAAATACAATTAAATCAAGTTATTTTGGTAAAACTAATGAAAATATAACAAAAAAGATATTTAAAAAAAAATGTTTGTTTTTTTAATGTTTTCAAATATGATTTTTTAGAATATCTTAGGCCCTCAGAGAGGGCCTAGAGGGCCCTGACGGCTCGCCACTGTACTGTGTCGAAAAATGAGGTCAAAGTAGTGATAGTACAGTATAGTATGTGGGGCAAGGGCGCCGGAAGCGGGGGGGCCAGGGGGCCATTGGCCCCCCCACTTTACAGCCCTGCCTCACATTTTCGCAGCGGCAGATGCCGCTGAACACTGTACACATCCCGTTTCAATAATTCCCCTCTCTAAAGTCGCATCTAAAACGCGATCTGATCTAGCTGTGTATATTTTGTTATTTTTGATTGTTATATTCAATCTCATTAGCTACAGGCATTTTTGAAGCTTGTAAAGGGAAGATGACAGCTCGCCTCTCACTCGCCACTCTGCTCTTCCACAGCGCCGCTCCTCCTCCCTCCGCTGAAATTATGAATGTAAGGCATAGTAATCATAGATAACACTGCAGGGTCCGTTACAGTTTGTTTTCATCTGATTTCAAATAAACAAAGTCTTGGCTTTCAGAATATTAAACTTGTTTCGGCAAATTCAGATGAAATACAACTTTGAAGCTTGTGACGGCATAATTACAAGCGGAGAACGGAGTAAATTAACGTCACAGCAGGCATAACAACAGCCGGTGTTTCTCGTGAGTGTTTTCCCCAGGAAACAAACACAATACACACAAACGCAAAAATACACAAACACACACACGTATACACACACACACACACACACACACACACAAACACACGCACAGGCTTCCCCCAGACCAGTAATCCAAACAAAAATATCTTCCCTCCGTAACTATTTTGATCATTTGCTCCGCTAATAATCAATCAGATCGATGGATTCCAGAGAAGAGAAAACTTTGAAGGCCTTTTTCTCAAAATAATGACTCTGTAACAGTCATTATATAATGTGACATATGTTGCTTAATATTTTGAGTACAACAACAATCCTGATATCATTAGAAAGCTAGGACTCTCCTCTTTCCAGCAGTGTATACAACTCAAAATGTGTCTTCGGGTCAATGCGACTGATTTCGATGGAGCAGGTCACTTTGCATTAGGTAAAATAAAGCAGGCAGACCTAACAGGAAGAATATATACATTTTAACCCAATGAAATAGGACATTGACACACCATTCAAATGTATCCATGTAAATTACAACCAATAAAAAAGCTTAGATGTGTTTATTTGTTACGTTGTTTACTTTATTTGTTACGTTGTTCTGTGTGTCTCAGCCGTTAACCTAGATAGATTTTATTTTATTTTTATTTAACCTTTATTTAACCAGATAAAAGCATTGAGATAGAATCTCATTTGCAATGCTGACCTGGCCAAGAAGGCAGCAACGTTACACATAACACAAACATATAAAATACAGAGAACATAACTAAGAAAACAAAAGACAAAAAAGCAGTCACTACATTGTGCACATTAGGACAGTAAGAAAGGTGCACTACTTATTACTGCAAGAGCAGCTAGTAGTAAGGACTTCAGACAACTTCAATTTAAAACATGTTATAGAGACAAGTGCCCTCAGTTTGAGGCGTGATTGAAGGTCATTCCAAGACCAAGGACCATAATGAAAAAGACTCCTTTTCCCAGCCTCAGTCCGCACAGCAGGAACCTGGAACCGTATCCAGGCACTGGATCTGAGGTTGTAAGAGTCACAAACTGGAGAAAATCTGGCACATATGTACAGTGGAAGATTACCTAAAATGGCTTTATACATTAATAAAAACCAATGCTGCATCCTACGCATACTAAGTGAGGACCATCCAGCTATACAGTTTGCAATGATGAGACCTATAGGGTGCATTTGATATATAACGCAGTGCAGCATGGTAGAGTGGGTCAAGTTTGGCCAACACAGTGGGACAGGCACATCTATAAATGGTATCACCGTAGTCCAGCTGGGACAGGAATAAGCCAGAGACCAACCTTTTACGGGATGAAGTTGAAAAACAACATTTAAGTCTGAAAAAGAAGCCAAGAGTGAATTTCAATTTCTTAGTTAGAACTTCAATATGGTGTTTGAAGTTGAGATTACTGTCCAACCAAAAGCCCAGATATTTGTAGGTATCGACAAACTCAACAGAGACGCCATCAAGGTTGTCAATGGAGAGGCAAGAGGACGCTGACTTGGGAGAAAAAAACATTGCTTTGGTTTTCTTACTGTTCAAAAGCAGTTTGGAATCAAGAAGTGCATGCTGCAGCGTGATAAAATCAGATTTTAAATTGGAAACGACCATATCCAGAGAAGGAGCATATGAGTATACAATAGTGTCATCAGCATACATATGATAGGTAGAAAATTGCATCTGATTACAAATATTGTTTACATATAATAAAAAGAGCAAAGGCCCCAAAATAGAGCCCTGTGGAACTCCCTTCTTCAAGGTGACAGGGTCAGAGACAATGCTACCCAACCTGACGCATTGAGTACGGTCGGTTAGATAACTCTGAAACCAGCAAATGGCATTATGACCGAAACGAGACATCAACATAACATTAGAGATAATGTGGTGATCTACATTATCAAATGCTTTGGCTAGGTCAATAAACAATGCAACACATACAGATGTGTTATCCAAAGCAACCTTAATATCGTCTAAGACTTTCAGACTGGCAGTCACAGTACTGTGCTTTGATCTGAATCCAGATTGCATAGGGTTAAGGATGTTGTGTGAATTTAAAAAAAAGTTTTAGCTGAGTAGAAACTAGGGACTCAAGAATCTTTGATAACACAGAAAGATTTGAGATAGGACGATAGTTATTTAACTCCGTGGGATCACCAGCTTTCAAGAGGGGCGATACCAGAGCTTGCTTCCACACAGCTGGCAGTGTGTGAGTGGACAGGGAGAGATTAAAAATATCAGTTACTGGTTGTGCAATAATCTGAGCTGCAATTTTTAAAAAGAACGGGTCGAGGCTGTCAGGCCCGGCAGACTTTTTAGGATCAATTGATTGCAAACCCTGTAAGACTTCAGAGACCAAGAAAAAAGCTAAATCAAAAACAGGGGAGTTCATCTCTAGACTAGGGCTGTGAGTATGACCATTTAGAGAGTCATGACTTTGCTCATCAAAAATGTGACCAGCTTTTTTGAAGTGAGCATTGAAAGCATTAGCCATACCATCTGAATCTGAAATAAAAAGAATCACTGACCTTCAGATACACTTGCAAACATGTCAGAAGAACCGGCACATAAGAAAACAAAATACTGTCAAATTAAACTGAAATTCAACAACTTGAATGTCACATCCCTGACATCTGCACCTCCGGAGCCTGGCCCTTTAACCATAGAACCAGCGCAGCCAGATGAACCCAAAGCAGCAGCTCTGCGGCCGCAGAGACTGTCAAAACCACCGCCGCCGGCATCGTTGAACCAAAACAGGCTGGTTCCGACTGCATGGAGGTTTGTTGTCGGGACATTGTGACGGGCAAATAAAAGCTTATTTGGGCAAAGAGAAAGGTACTTCAATGCAGAATGGTACAAAAAAGAGAATGGTTAATTATTTGCAAAACCACTAAACGAGCCTTCTGTGAAATCTGCTTGTCTAGCTGACATCTCTCAGTGGATGTCTGCTCATCACCTCAAGCTCAACCTTGACAGAACTGCTTTTCCTTCCGGGAAAAGATTGTCCCACTCTAGACCTGACGATCAACATCGGCACCTCTGTTGTTTCCCCGACTCAGACTGCAAGGAATCTGGGTGTGACCCTAGATAATAACCTGTCCTTCACTGCAAACATCGCTGCTACAACCCGCTGCTGCAGATACACGCTTTACAACATCAGGAAGATTCGTCCCCAGCTGACCCAGAAAGCCACGCAGGTTCTGGTCCAGGCTCTCGTCACCTCACGCCTAGACTACTGCAACTCCCTCCTGGCTGGTCTACCCGCATGTGCCATCCGACCTCTGCAGCTCATCCAGAATGCAGCGGCTCGTCTGGTCTTCAACCTTCCTACATTTTCCCACACCACTCCTCCGCTCCCTTCACTGGCTTCCGGTAACTGCTAGAATCCACTTCAAGACAATGGTACTTGCGTACCATGCTGCGAATGGATCTGGCCCTTCCTACATCCAGGACATGGTTAAACTGTACACCCCAGCGCGTGCACTACGCTCTGCATCAGCCAAACGACTCGCTGCACCCTCGCTGCGAGGGGGACCCAAGTTCCCATCAGCAAAAACACGTGGGTTTGCTATCCTGGCTCCAAAATGGTGGAATGAGCTCCCCATTGACATCAGGACAGCAGAAAGCTTACACACCTTCCGGCGCAGACTGAAAAGTCATCTCTTTCGAAAACGAGAGTCTCCCGCGAAAATCGGGAGGGTTGGCAAGTATGTCACATACACACGCACCGCTGATGTGGGGATAATAGTATGACAAAAATATCGTAAGAGTATAGTATGTCTAACATTTCCTGAAAAAAGTCCTAGTTCAGTATGTCAACAAAAAGTCACAAACATTTTTTTATAGGAGAGTTTTTTAAACAAGTCCTATATAGGGTGTTTCTCAATGTCGAGGACGCTTCCTTGATAGGACAAGTCCCTCCGAGTCAGATCCTTCAGAAGCGGGACAAGAATCCTTCCTAGCTTCGGAAAAATGAGGTGGAACAGGCTAACAGGTGTGCAGGTGTGCGTCATATGCGAGGCCCCGCCTTAAATGGAGCGCGATTTCCGGCAAAGATTTGGACATTTGTCCGTGCGCAAAGCATTGTGGGGATTTTAAGACCGCGGAGTCTACACATGTGCAACCTCGGAATTTCCCGCAACGAAGTACGCCGACCTCGGTAGAATTCCAAGTATCCTGGACATTGGAACAGTCCTTCGGCGGCACTCGATGACGTAGTATCCTTGGAATAGTGGCTCTGGAGCAGCTTTACTCGACATTGAGAAACACCCATAGTATGTCTATAATAACAAAAGCACATTTTCGAGAGTAGGGGATCAGATCGATATTAGTTTTTACACCTGACACGGACAAATAAAAAGAGTTAAAAACCAAGTGATGTTCTCCAGTGAGGGAGGAACGTCAGGGATCACTCAAACTTCAGATACACCTTTCTTTTCTTGTGGGTTTGGTTGCATGATGGAGCATAATTACACACTGTCTTCATGAAAGTCCCTCTCGGCAAAAAACCTCTTTAAGAGAAGACGGATCCTTTTATTTATTTGTTCTCCTCCCCGATCAGACCTGT
Organism: Harpagifer antarcticus; assembly: GCA_902827135.1. Taxonomy (NCBI): domain Eukaryota; kingdom Metazoa; phylum Chordata; class Actinopteri; order Perciformes; family Harpagiferidae; genus Harpagifer; species Harpagifer antarcticus. The sequence goes on from CADEHL010000998.1 coordinate 3,319,622, forward strand.
TAGATGAAGGTAATTACAAATGGTTATTACAAAGGAGGATCCCTCGTCAGACGTGTTGATATTCTCCTTTCAATGAGGCATCAAAGCTCTCCTGTTTATGATCACAGAGGCTCCTGCACTCATTAAAAAACACAGGAGGGTCTCGGTCACGCAGCACGCTACATCCCCTTTGGTTTATGAAGCTTAATCATTAATTACTTTTGATTCAAGAGGCGAATAATTGACCCTGGCTCTCAAATTAAGTTGACCATGTTTCACAATCAGTGCTGTTTACGCAGGTAGAATGCCGTCTAGACGTCTGTGACATCCTAGAAGTATTCACATGCTGATAGCTTGGTTTCTCCTGAAAAGAAAGATGCATATGATACAACTTAATCATGCCTTTCAGGGTTGAGGTTAGACATGCATTATTACACAAGAATACCAGGCGAACCAAACTTATTAAATAGGGCTTAGACCTCCGATGGTTATGAGTTCTGGTTATACACAACTGTTGCATAACATAGCAAGATGTATAGGGAGGCTGTGGTGCAGTGGGTTAGTGCGTTGTGTTGGGATCAGGGGAACACAGGTTCAAACCCCACTGCAGTCAGCATGTCGTTGTGTCCCTGAGCAAGACACGTCACCCCAAATTGCTCCTGTGGGGATTGGTCACAGTATTGAGTATGTAAGTCGCTTTGGATATAGTATATGCATCAGTGGCGGCCGGCCATAGGGGCGCTAGGGGCGCCGCCCCCTCCCTCTTCCCAAAATTAAAATAAAATGTGTTTTTATTTTGAATAAACAAGGTAAATATTATATAATTGGTATCAGTAAAATGTATAATCTACAATAAAATCTCTTTTAAAATTGTGTTACGATGTCTAAAGTTACTGTTTCCTGCCTGGCCTTGCCCGTGTATCAATACCCTCTCTCGTCTGGGCGCTATGCATAGCGCCCAGACGAGAGTGCAGCAAGTGCAGCAGAAGCCAACTGTTGCTATCTTTAAACTATGCCACCGAAACATAATTTCAGCCAATCACCGGGCGTCTACGTCAGCACCCGGTGCAGTCTGTGAGTTGTTCGGACTCGTATCCAAGGAGACAAAACAGGAAGCTGTCATACACTCTGGAAGCTATCATTAGCAGCTAATATGAAAACTCCGTTTTTGACATAAAAATTGATACATTGGATTAACCTATGGGTTAACCTTCAACCTCGTTTTTGATCAGAATAACAGCAAAGGTGAGCATATCTCCGTGTTTTGCTACCTAAAGCTACGTCGTGTGATGTCTGTATTTGCTTCCCCTGTCGCGAGTTCTGATCGCTCAGTGATGATATTTCAGTGACCATGCGGTGAGGTTCATGGCTGGTGAGGCACTGACTCTTTCAGAGTCAGAATTACAAATATTATATTCTGACCTTAATCGAAATAATCGGTTATTTTCAAAAGCTTTTTTAGTCTGATGTTTCCATTCATTTTAAACAGACCGTTCAACAAAAGGATACCCACAATCTAAATATTGGATTGTTCTCTCTTAGTAAGATCCCATTTTCATTACAGTTGTGGTCATACCTTGACTTGAAGATGAAGTCCATAGGCGCATTCACACCGCAGTACTTTTCCCACAAAGGTTCATGCGAACTTAGTTCATGCGAACTCTTTAGTTCTCATGAACTAAGTACAGATCGCGTTCACACCGGAAAAAGTCCCTGGGGGAGGATTAGGCAAATTAAGCCGCAGACGTCACTTCTTCTTCTTCTGCTTTGGGTTTACTGGCAGGCTACAAACAACTTCACGGCGTATACTGCCGCCCACAGTCCCCGGCCGGAAGTCCCCGGAGTTGGGGACTGGCTTCAGTAGAAGCTGCTGGGACTCCCAGCAGCTTCTACTGAAGCCTTCCGAGTAAATCGCCAGAACGCCGACACCTCCTCATCTCCACCGCTCCCATGTTTTATTTTGTGTTGCCATAAGTTAGTCTCTCTGCATTTCTGTGCTGGGCTAATGCTAATGCTAATAATGCTGATGCGAGGATAATAAAATGGCGGTTTCACAAAACTTTTTGGGAGTTTTACGGGGCGTGGTTTGCAATCCGCCCAGCCAATCAGAAATATAGCTCTTTCTCACAAAGAGCCGCTCGAAAGTCCCTGCTCTCTAGCAGTGACTTTCGAGGGGGTAAAAAGGTTCTCATGAACTAATTTTAGTACCGGGTCTTTTGGTGTGAACGCGATAAAAGAGTTCTCATGAACTAAGTTCGCATGAACCTTTGTGGGAAAAGTACCGCAGTGTGAATGCGCCTCATGCTATCCTTCTGGACAACAATCTCTATTACTTTTTTGTAAAAGTCTTCCTTATCTTCCTCTAGTTTCAAAAGTCTAGTTTGTTGTTCGCATCTACCGTCTCTGCGTAGAATAACAGTAGCAACAAGAACCTGTGGGCTCACTTGCGCCCCCTTCAGTGCAGCAGAGGTTATGGCTGCCTCCCCTGGTGCTTTGTTCATTGCCGTTGTATGATGAGACCAGCGAGCCTAAATATCATATATACGTGAAATAAGTTATTTAGAGACTATGGATGGCGAGGATAAATGTAATAAAGGGATCTACAAACATTACATTGGTGACATACAGTGAGATGGTGCAGGCATGCGCTTAGGGCCCGCTTTCCAGCCAGTTTCTGTGGGGTGACGCATTCTGAGGACACCTTACCCCACAGTAACTGGCTGGAGCGCGCTCACAAAATAAGTGCCTGCGCAAAATTAGTGCCTGCGCTCCAGCCAGTTCCTGCCTCACTTCTCATCGCTACAACTACGGGTAGCGATGACTATAAAAAGCGATTGGAATCAAACAGAAATCACATTTACAACACAGATCAGTGGAGACATTTTGTTATTATTACTATTTAGTTTTTCTTTAGTTGTTTTTCCGTTACATTGTAGTATGACCAGTCTATGAGTATGACAGGGGAGGCAGAGCCTCCCCTGCCTCCCCTGACTGCACCTCGCTGTGATACTTATATTTCTAGAATCTGTGGAATCTCAGCTTGTTAGCTAAGCTTGTTTGTGCATATCCGATAAGTATATCGATTGATTTATACCTAGAGTGCGTTGGAGTTGTTTTGCTCAGGGCTCATTTAGACGCTTCTTGTGAGACTTGTGTTTTGTTTCGGTAAACATGGTTCATATCATCAGTTAGCTGAGTTTCTTGAATAGTTTATTACATTTTAAGAAGCCCTGAGACACAGTATCGTGAAAAAAGGGGGAAAAAAGCCCCTTAACAGGTTAAATGGGAATTCAATCATTTAAAGTAATTTGGAGTGTTCCCAAAGCCCCGGTGTTCTGCAGTTTGTGTGGGCCTACTGTACTGTTGCACAGTTTATGCTGTAGAAATTATGTCCAGGACAAGGTGTTTGGAAGTTTTGGAAGATTCATAGCTAACCACACTGAAGATTATGGAGGTATTGATCAGTCTTCTCATATTTTTAAGCCTCAATTTGTCCTCCAGAAAGACACAAATGTATTGGATTTATTCCAGGGCGAACCGGCTGCTGGTCGTAGTTTATTAACTTTGAATGCCTGTGTTTGAACTACTGTTTTTTAATGTTTTTACATTACATTACATTGCATTTGGCTGACGCTTTTATCCAAAGCGACTTACAATAAGTACATTCGACCAGGAAGACACAACCTTGAAGAAAACAGAATCATATAAGTACATCAGGTTTCATAGAGCCAAACATTTCAAGTGCTACTCAACTGGCTATAGATAAGCCAGTCCTTTATTAGTATATAAGTGCCTTGTTAGCAGTTCTTTGTTAGTAATTATATCGCTCGAAGTGGAGTCGAAAGAGATGAGTTTTCAGTCTGCGCCGGAAGATGTGTAAGCTATCTGCTGTCCTGATGTCAATGGGGAGCTCATTCCACCATTTTGGAGCCAGGATAGCAAACCCACGTGTTTTTGCTGAAGGGAACTTGGGTCCCCCTCGCCGCGAGGGTGCAGCGAGTCGTTTTGGCTGATGCAGAGCGGAGTGCACGCGCTGGGGTGTACGGTTTAACCATGTCCTGGATGTAGGAAGGGCCAGATCCATTCGCAGCATGGTATGCAAGTGCCATTGTCTTGAAATGGATTCTAGCAGTTACCGGAAGCCAGTGAAGGAAGCGGAGGAGCGGAGTGGTGTGGGAAAATGTAGGAAGGTTGAAGACCAGACGAGCCGCTGCATTCTGGATGAGCTGCAGAGGTCGGATGGCACATGCAGGTAGACCAGCCAGGAGGGAGTTGCAGTAGTCTAGGCGTGAGGTGACGAGAGCCTGGACCAGACGGAGCAGGAGCAGAGTGTACTTTTATTAGAGAGTGTGTGTGTGTGTGTGTGTGTGTGTGTGTGTGTGTGTGTGTGTGTGTGTGTGTGTGTGTGTGTGTGTGTGTGTGTGTGTGTGTGTGTGTGTGTGTGTGTTGTGTGATTTAGTGCAGTAATAACATGCTCATTCAAAGTGAGGAGGAAGATTTCTCCACAACACCCCGAGTGTTATGAAGGTATCATCAGATTTTCTTCCTTATTTTCTTCAAATAAATAAGTCAACTGTTACATGTTATATTTCCATAGAAATCAATAGCAGTACCTACAGTACATAATACAATCAAAAAGAACTAGGTAACAGTTCTTGTTTAAAATATATGCCCGAAAAAAGTCACAAATTAAACATTTCAAATATCTTTTAAAATGTTCTAATATTTAAAAAAATTTAGTTTATAAATGTAGTATATACAATACTGTATACTGACGTATTAATAAACTCTAATAATATATAAGTGTAGTGTATTACTAACTAACGAACTGTATTCATACTGTAATGTAAAATGTTTCCTTGAAATACCCTTTACAGGAAATACAAATTGACAACAATCAGAAATCAGGAGGGGGTCTTATTAGAATTCCTGGGGTCAGCAGCCTTGGGATGTCTTCAACAATAACTAAAAAGCTAAATGCAATATCTGAATAAAAGCAAATCACACACACAAAGGAGCTTTGAAAGGAGTTGCTTTAGCTGCGGTTGTGTTTCAATGTCTGGAACATTGCATAAAGGCCTATACTTCTTTTTTTAATGCAATTAGAAGTGAAAGAAAAATCTACAGCACTTTTAGGATGGGCAATGGACAAAAGGCCAATGTTTTCCTTTTTAAGGGAAAGTCCTTGGGTCTTTTTAAGTGCATCACTCCGCTAATTAAATATTATATGTTTAACGAAAAATGCACTTTGAAAGCAGCTGGATTGTTTGACTCAAAGACATGGGTGCAGCCTTGATGAGAGGAACTGTGTGTGACCGTGAGGAGGTAAAGAACGTCATTGTTGCAGCCCTCCATAACCCTTTCTGCTGATTTACAATGACTTCCCTCTTTGTGCCGCGCTCAAAAACACAGTTATGCAGAGGAGCGGACTCATTGACATATCTGCCGCCTACATTTCTTTTCTTTTTTTACAGTCTGATGTGTTTGTTTCATCGACTGCACACCAACGTATTGTCCTCAGTTTGAAAGGGTGTGAAGCACTAAAGCCCATTAGTTTGTTTATGAGACAAACAGAACAGCCTTGGGTTCAAACAACAGGAAGTTTGACGCTTATCTCAATTCCTCTCAAGTAGGAGAAGTACATAATATAAAAAATTGTATGTAACCATTTTATTATTTTTTTAAATGACTGCTTTACCTGATTTGGCTTATTGATCAAAGTTGTTTTCTTTAAGCTGTGTTTAATCTAATAAATCGATGTTATGTTAGGTAGTTTCTTAATTGAACCCCTTTCTTTATGGGGTGTGACGACCCCTCCACACCACTAGGCGTTCCGTGGTCTCTCTCTCTGTTTACAGGATCGGGTGCTGTGGGGCCGGCGTTTACCTGATGAGCTGCACCTGGGTCGAAAAGGCCTACAAGAAGAGAGCCCAGCCGGACACGTCTCTCTCTCACTCCTCTGGGCACTCTCTCCGTGCCAGCCTCGGGGACCTGTTGCTGGTTCCATTGACTTATGTGTTTATTAAGAATAAACTATTGTTATATTCTTACCCCTCGTCTCGCCTCCCTACTTTGTGTTGCAGCCCAGGAGCCGGGTTGTAACACTGCTCACAGTTTCTCCACTTATGTAATTCTAATACTGTATGTTTTGGAGAGGAAACACAATGATGCATTGGTTATGTGATTACATTACATTACATTGCATTTAGCTGACGCTTTGATCCAAAGCGACTTACAATAAGTACATTCGACCAGGAAGACACAACCTTGAAGAAAACAGAATCATAAAGTACATCAGGTTTCATAGAGCCAAACATTTCAAGTGCTACTCAACTGGCTTTAGATAAGCCAGTCCTTTATTAGTATATACGTGCCTTGTTAGCAATTCTTTGTTAGTAATTCTATCGCTCGAAGTGGAGTCGAAAAGATGAGTTTTCAGTCTGCGCCGGAAGGTGTGTAAGCTTTCTGCTGTCCTGATGTCAATGGGGAGCTCATTCCACCATTTTGGAGCCAGGATAGCAAACCCACGTGTTTTTGCTGATGGGAACTTGGGTCCCCCTCGCAGCGAAGGTGCAGCGAGTCGTTTGGCTGATGCAGAGCGGAGTGCACGCGCTGGGGTGTACAGTTTAACCATGTCCTGGATGTAGGAAGGGCCAGATCCATTCGCAGCATGGTATGCAAGTACTAGTGTCTTGAAGTGGATTCTAGCAGTTACCGGAAGCCAGTGGAGGGAGCGGAGGAGCGGAGTGGTGTGGGAAAATGTTGGAAGGTTGAAGACCAGACGAGCCGCTGCATTCTGGATGAGCTGCAGAGGTCGGATGGCACATGCAGCTAGATGTTATGTGGTTATGGGATTACGATGTAAAATCAGCACCCTGTTTAAGCTGTTTTGGCAATTTAATCTTACTTTTAAGACCAAATGGTTTCAAAAATTACATTGTGAGTATCTACTTCTATTGCAAATGGGGCAAACTATGATTCAAGAACACTACTTAGGTGAGACTTCTAAAGAGACCCTATTTTGCTTTTGTGTGTTATATAAGTTCTAGTCTAAAATCCCAAAGTTTCTCTCCCCATCCTGAAACGCCTCCATTGGACAATGAGCATGATACATCCTCTTTCACTCTCCCTTGTTTCCCTGCATTATCTGCTCCTGGCAAGTTAAGCCTTATTAAGGACTTCAGGATTATGTTTGGGCAACTCAAAGCACTTGGTGAAGGTTCTGGAAATATTGTGGTGACAGCGAATGCATCTCAAGGGTGGGCAATCGAAGGACTTGGTTATGTTTCGAGAAGGTTGTGGTCTTGATATTGAATGTGGATTTAAAGGATTAGAGAGTAGAACTAATGAGCATTGTCTGCCATCCAATATAATATTATAAGGTCTCAATACTTCACATTGGAGCAACATGTTGCCAGAGAACACAATCCATGTGGAATTACTTCAGTGTTTTAAGATGAATGAACTTGATTTACGTTTCAAATGTATTTATTCAGGAAAGAAATCTACAAAATGTTTTACAATGTAGTTCCCCATTTATTGAAATCTTCTTAAGACATTTCTAAATCATAGAATTACACTGTTCATTAGCATCATACATTGCATTTGAAAGACAAATCTGGTCAAATGAACAATGTACAACAGATAGGGCGATGAAACAAGATGTTCCCATAGTCTCAGGCTATAGTGTAAAAATAAATTAATACATTAAGAACATTATTGTAGTTACATTGTTCTCTACAATAACATGTCAGCTGCAGTTCATTGAGATATGTCAGTGTATTTCAGTTGATTATAGTCAGAATTATAGTGAAGTAGCACGAGTACACCATTAGTGTGTTTGCCTTTAATAAGCAAAAATGCTTTTTTCTAACATTTTGTTACTCTTTTTCTTGTCTTTTAAAATCAGGACACATGTGTGACTTCATATACTGCTCAACAGACATTACACGATCTGAATAAAATACAGTTTAACATTGTCTTTATAGGCTGTTTTAAGACTGTTAAAGTAGATGTTTGCAGTGTAGGATCTGTCAATAATCTTAAAGGTAAATAAAAGCAGCTTAAAACATATCCCTAGAGATAATGCATTAAAATAATGTACTGCTTGCTACAGTAAACAAGTGAAAGGGAACAGATCTGTGGGCACACTGGATAAAAATGAAAAATAACCCTCTTGTGGTTTTTATGATCAGGCTCAGTTTTTGTGGCTTCATGCGCCTCGGCTAAATGTGGGAACAATTAATGTGTTTCTGGCGGCGTCTTCATCTCAGGTCGCCAAAAAAGCTTATCGGCATACCGACTGTGGCAAGTTATCTCACAGTGAGGAGCACGTCACTAAGGTCGTTCTCTGCAGACTTTCCAGGGATGAAAGTACGGTATGTCAGGACTTTGGTCACTTCTTCTGGGATTTACAGAGGAAAGAAACGGTACGCCTGATTTGAAAAAAGGTTGGTCCGTTATCCTTTAATTCTAGATCATTTGCAATCCAAAGTATTCTTCTTTCTTCTCAAAGTAGTAGTTGAGTCGTGCGGTGGCATATCTGGAGGAGAGAAGAAAGAACAACCTTTTTTTATCCAAGATCTTAGTCCTTGGATGAATATGCTTTTGTGTGTGACAAATACTAGTATAATAGTATTATTATAATCGTCCTGTCTCACTTTCTTTGTTTTAAATACAATAGAAAAAAACAAATACATCTATTTTTAAAGAGGCACTTGCTTTTTGAGGTTGTCCCTTTCCTGTAGACGCCTCCCATTCACTTTGAATGGGGTGACGTCATGCTTTGCCGAACTGCATTGTGGTTCCGTCGCGTCGCTTTGCCTCCGGTGCCCACTTCGAAAGTTGAGAAAAGTTCAATTCGTTGACGGAAGCGCCAGCCAATCAAATCATATACCAGTACAAGCGCTAGCCAATCAAACCGCTTGCTTGTGTGTCCGGGGTGGCAGATTAATGTGATTGGTTGTTGGTCGCCCACCAGCAAGCTTCAACGCGACGGAACCGCCTGGACGATACGTTAGACTCCTTTGTTTACTTCCGTAACATAGTGACGTCACTATGTAAAACTTGCGCTTCTATTGGCTTGCGCTCCGACACATTGTACGTGATAGGCAAAGGGGAGGGACATCTCTAGCTGGTTGACCGATCACAACAGAGTTAACCAATCAGAGCAGACTGGGCTCTGGTTTCAGACAGAGGGTGAACAGAGGTGCTGCAGCACAGGCAGGATGAAAAAACTAAAGAGCTTTTTGAACATTAAAGCATGGAGACATGTCCCAGGAGAGACACTACATACAAATAATGGGGCGGTTGACCAATCAGAAGATTCTTAGTTGGCCTTAATACAAAAAATTGAAGCTGCAGTCAGTCGCCTTGACATCTGGAGTTACTAAAGTCTCTCCTCACATCTTTGTCATCTCTGTCCTCAGATATCTTCAGAATGTTTTCATACACAGTAACACCTGTGAGTGGAACACAAGTAAGGCTCTTTCTATTCTCTAAGACATTACTCTCAGTTTGAATTGCCAATAAATTCTACATTTGCAAAATAAATAGAATTTGAGCATAAAAGTTTTGCTTCAACAGCCTTTCATTTTCTGCTTTGAGAATCATTCAGAAACTTCCTTCATGAATTGCATCCGAGTAAAAAAGACTCTGTCCATTTCAAAAGGTAGTAGTTTTAAAAACTAATTGAAATGTTACTATTTTCACTCAAATATGAGGATGTATTCTTTTGGCCAGGTTGAGTAAAAGGAATAATAGATCAAGGATGAATTGATTTGAAGTGATCGGACACAGATACATTATTAGATCTGGACAACGCTTGTAAGAGTTTACGCTGCAGATCTTTATCAAGGTTATAAATGCTACTTTTACTACGTTGCCCTTGTTGAAAAGTTGACTATTTAAAACCACACTGTTGTACTTGATACAAATAAGTATAATAATATAATAATATACTGTAGGAAAGCGAATATCAGAGGTCTGCTTTAAATCCAGTGTAAGAAAGAAGTATCGATGCACTTCAGGTCAAAAGAAGACACTCAAGAAATTTCTGTCAACACATTCATAGAAATATCCCCTTCCAACATGAATGAGAGTCGTTTGGGTATAAATATGAATTAAGGCCATTTAAAGTGGACCTATCATGCTATATTGGAAAAATATATTGTAGGGCCATAACTATACAAAACATGTCTGCGATGTTTTTTGCTTAAAATACCAAACAGTTCCCCCGTTGTAGCCATGCCTCATACTCAAACCCCTGTTTTGCAGCCCTGTTAGAGAAACGCGGATTTTGGTTCCTTAGCTTGAAAAAAAAAAAAAAAGAGGAGGCGGAGCTAATGCCTGATCAGAATTCTACCAGAGATAAAGTTAAATTCTGCTGTGATAAAACGCCATCCTGTTCTAAACCACATCAAGGATTATCTCTGAAGCAGTATGGAGCTCAAATGCTTTTTCTCTTGCGGGTTTATCACAAGGTAAGTTCCTTTTTTTATTTCCTGCTTTTTAAACACCGTACAGGTTAGCTCTGAGTGTTAGCGAGGCTTGCTAATGTAAACAAAGACGAGATTACGTCCAAACCACGTCAGGCATTGTTTCTGATAGCAACTTTCTGAGGGTCCGCCACCGATATTACGTCATATCGGCAGCAAATCTGCATCCGCTCGTTGTTCCCCAGTTTTTAGAGATTTGGGTACAGAGGAAAAGAGACAGGGTTTTATTTTCTGACACTGCGTGAGTTCCCCGATACACCGGGACACATATTTATGCATAAAAGACATCAAAAAGTGCATTTTGCATGATAGGTCCCCTTTAAGTTATGCCCATTTGTAACTCTGATCTTTTGAATATAAGGGTCATAACAGGATAAATTGTTAGTACAACTAAACATCTGCAGATTAGAACAATTCGTTGTCAAATGTAAAATAGCCAGAAAACATCATTATGACCTCATAGGGTTGTTATCTCTTAGACTTGAAAATGTTTTTCAACTGCTCTTACGGCTCAAATAAAATTGCATTACCAATGCATTTCACTTTTTTGTATTATATGACAATAGAAAGTGTAGTTAAAGGTGGGGTAGGTAATTCCCTTCAGAAACACTTGTTGTTATATTCCATGGAATGCTCTTAACATCCCGATAGCAATGAATACATTAAAATATTTCATCTGTGGAAGCCGTGGTGCTGTAAAAAGCACGACCAATCATCTGAGCCGGCTAAAGTAACTGGATGGCCTACCTGCCTGTCAGCCTTCCATCTGTGCACAAACTTATCTCGTGCCCTCATTGGTCATGTGCGCGTTCGTGTGTGTTGGAGGAGGGGCTCTGTGAGGAAGTCTGAAGGAAGGGGCAGATCTTTTTTGGCTGCATATTTTCAAATTCTAGCGCACTCAACCTGGTTTCTCCATTTATACCTACCCTACCTTTAATGCTATATTAATTACGGTATTAAATGAAATACTCAGCTTGTAATTGAATTGAATGTTGGTTTTATGTGTGTTGCATATCGTTCACTGAATATTAATTATATTAGCTACAGCAAGCAAGAACTATTATTACAAACAGATGTGCAAATCTGTAAGTAAATGTACTGAACGTACCTGAATAAAAAGGTTTGCAAATGTATCATCAACTATTTAGCAAATATTAAACTGTTAATTGATTGATTTCTGTAATTTTGTGTCTAACACTTTGAGACAATCTTCCCGATCAAACGTTTTGCACTATTTCTTTACAGATTACACATTTGAAAAACCATTCACACAAATAATATTGAGACAAATCTCCTTATAGAAAATAAGTTGTTATTGTGGTATGAAGAAAGAGGCCCCTCACCATCAGAAAGATTCAGACCCTGATATTAATATAAAGTTAAGCTCCTCAGATGGGGATGAATACACAACACTGTTTGTCCGGTGTTACCCAGCAGGCCTTGCTTACAGCTCAAGGTGGGCACCAATCTCTTTGTTAGCACAACTTGCCAAACAATACAGCATCAAGTGTTGTTTCAATAAAGCACTGAGTCTGAAAGCTGTGCTCAGAACTTAACTGCGAGGTAACTTAACTGTGGTTTTGTATTTTTCAAACCATATTATCCAACGCTCCAATAAATCTGATGTCTGAGTATGCTGCTGCCCTTGGCCATTATAATATACCCTTTGAAATTAAGTGAAGTTTTAAAAGCACAGAACCATAGAGGTACAGAGAAGAGTGTGTCCTTTAATCAGAGCTTTCACTGAAATCCTCAATGCCGAATCAGACGAAAACATAATTCAGACACAGGCCTTTTAGTTGATTGTATTCCATCGCTCTCTCCTGACCTGCGTCTCTAGGTAAAGCTGCTCTCTACTGTGCCAGTCGCACTGCTGATATCTTTCTTATTCTGTCTATTTCTTTGCTTCACTTACGGATCAACTCCAGGCACAGACTACACACCTGTAGCTGTTGAAATGAATAGATGTTACATTATGTGTCTAACCTTTGCCCCTGCAGAGAACTCAATGAAAATGTTTTAGGGAAAATACAAATCCTTGATGTTGGCGTGTTAGAGGCAAAACACAGATTTCACTTCTCTCATGGTGGTTTGGAAACTTTTAAAAGCGCTTTCTCTGGACTGACTTTATTTCAATTAAATAGTGTACTACAGTGCGTGATTGACAGTGTAAACCAGGGGTGTCAAACTCAAATACACAGTGGGCCAAAATAAAAAAATGGGTACTAGTCGAGGGCCGGACTGGTTCCATGTTTATTGCAACACTTATTGAAATGAACTTATTGCACATATTAAACCTGGAACAGCTTCAATTATTGCCTATCAACATGAAACATTAAATAATCAGTTGCATTCATTTCTTATGGCTCTATCTGCAGCTTTTCCAGAGTCATTTCTTATGATTACATCTTTCCACAGGCCAACAACAGCTTCAACAAAACTATTTCCCTCAAAGAACAAACCAAACCTGCCCTGTTGTCGTGAGAGAGAAAGTGCAGAAGGAAACATCCATTAAACTCAGTGTGCTGCTCTGTGATGCTAGCTCAGATACTTGGCATCTCATCTTGGGAGCAAGGTCATCAATGTTTGGGCTCAGGCTCTGAGCTGAGGAGACCCTCAGGATGGAGGGAAGGTGTGCGTGCAATATACCGGCGGGCCAGATCTAATAGTAATTAAAAATTATCCTGCGGGCCGAAATTAAATCCACCAAGGGCCTGATTTGGCCCCCGGGCCTTGAGTTTGACACATGGGGTATAAACAAAGCATGGTTGTCAAAACCTTTGCTCTGACCCACAAACATTAAACTTCAACACAACTAAATAAAGTTTAGCATCTAACCAGAGGGGGAAAGGGCAGAGTGTATTTACATATGTATAAATAGTCAGATATTATGTAGCAAGTTATCAAGAAGAGTGGGTGAGTTATAGTATGACAATCATCCTGCTAATTGCCAAGGATAGGCAAAGCATTATTTAAAAAGTTTAAGTGAGAGAGAAGCCAGACTTAAGTGCTATTTTTAATGGCTCGGTTTAAAGAGGTCCTATTATGCTTTGTTGGCGTTTTCCCTTTCATCTAATGTGGTATACTGTAGGGTTTTGTGTATAAAATAAACCCTAATTTACTCGCCATATAGAAGTCACTAAATGCAGTACAAGTATTTCCCTGCATAAAATAAATAAGTGAACTTTTAAATGTTGTGAATAAGAAAAAATGTTGAGCAAAAGCAAATGACTGGACTTCTGACCTACCATAGATAAATGAAATACACAGATGAGCCAAGCAGGAATTAGTGTGTTATTTATTCTAGTTTTGCATGGTTCAAATCAGTCGTATCACCTGTCACTATTTCACTTTAAACATGTGGTTGGGTTTATGTGTCTGTAACATCAAGAACGTTTTAAAATCAGCTTAACATCATTTGGGAATAAAATCAACGATGTAAAATTGATAATGGACTTGTGTGTTTCAACAGCTTTAACAGATCGTCTCCAAAGATGGTCATGACCTGGGACCTTCGGTATCAGTTCACTACATTCACCAGTTGGATGATAACTTGTATTCTTAAGATAGCAAAATGTCCCTAAATGTGGATTTATTGGATTTCGAATGAAAGATCGCCTCCAAGTTATGAGACCCGGCACTCCCTTCTCACTTTGTGAGAAATGCGCTATTAGTCGTATTTTAAAAGCCCTGTACTAGCAATGAAAGGCCCTCATCCATATCAAGTATACTAACACTAATATTTGCACCAAAAAGATGAAAAACTATTAAACACCACTTTTTAGATCTTAGGTAATTTTGGAGAAACCAGCTGGAGTGCGCTAGAATCTGAAAATCCACAGCCGAAAAAAATCTGCCCCTTCCTTCAGACTTCCTTACAGAGCCCCTCCTCCAACACACATGAACGCGCACATGACCAATGAGGGCACGAGATACGTTTGTGCCCCGATGGAAGCCTGACAGGCAGGTAGGCCATCCTGTTACTTTAGCCGGGCCGGCTCAGATGATTGGTCGAGCTTTTTACAGCGCTACGGCTTCTATGTATTTTTTGTCAAAGCACTTCAGATATTCATTGCTATCGGGATGTTAAGAGCATTCCATGGAATATAACAACAAGTGTGTCTCGAGCCGGCTTTAATTGGACATTCAGTTAGTTCAATTAAAAGTAAAAAGGGCTTCAATGTCACTTTATCCCAAAAAACAAAACAAACAAATCAGTGGTCATTGCACTTTTGTTCAGTCTAATCACCCGACACACACACACCCTTCATAAGTCAAATGATGTTTGAGTATACCAATTTAAAAGAACAGCAACCTTCACAGGTGATCCCATTCATCCCTATTTGTATTGAGGCCGACACCTAAAACTAGCGTGCTTAACGTTGATCATCAGCGATGAAACTGAGACGTTTTTCTCTTTAGCAGAAGTAGGGAAAATGAACTCGCAGGTATTCTGTTTCACAATGTGCTTTTGTGCAGAACTCCCTCAATGTTAGCAGCCATGCTACTCCAAACAGAGGGCCTCCTCTCCTCCTCGTTCATTTCCTCATAATAATGTCTTTGTCAAATAGCGGCTCACCTTGCCAACACGTCCAGAAATCTAAACCGCTGACTCGCACTTTCAACACATGAATAAAATCATATAAGGAAAGTAAATATGGAGGGAGAGGGAGGGAGGGGTTGCATTCCCCTTGTGGCTCCCTATTGTCACATGTACATCTGCTCCTGGTTAAAGCACAAGGCCCGGGCGACGCCTGTCACTCGTTGGGAAGTCTGCAGCGATTTGGCTCAGGGGGATAACAGTGGGAACACACACACACACACACACACACACACCACACACACACACACACACACACACACACACACACACAACACACACACACACACACACACACACACACACACACACACACACACACACACACACACACACACACACACACACAACACACACACACACACACACACACACACACACACACACACACACACACACACACACACACACACACACACACACACACACCACACACACACACACACACACACACACACACACACACACACACACACACACACACACACACACACACACACACACACACACACACACACACACACACACACACACACACACACACACACACACACACACACACACACACACCATTTAACCCAAACTTCCTATCCCTCCTCTCCAAAAGAACTTGTTTGCCACAAAAGCACGAAGCAGTGAGTCGTTGTTTGTTCTCTTTCGAGTTAAACTACGTGGTGAAGCTAAGGTTGCGGTCGTGACAAGTTAATTATGGTTAAAGCTATGATATTCAAAACTAAATCAAATTGCTACAATAATTGTGAAAAAGGTCTTAAAGCAGTTAACCTGAACAAGTTACCAACTCTGCTTTCAAAGCAATGGCCTTTGATGAGATGAATAGATTCGATTGAATTGTATTCTCATTGCAAAGAGTACTTAGTACTGCGACAACTAAATACAGTTTAGCATCTAACCAGAGGGCAAAGGGCAGACTGCATTTACATACGTATAAAGAAATAGTCCGATATTATGTATTATACGGAGGAGAGGGTGAGTTATAGTTTCTAATACGATTGAAATACCGTGAATACAGTGTCAGAATGATGTGGTTCATTATGGACCATAAAGCCAGCTCTATTTTGCCCTGATCAAAGAGATGGCAAGCTTTGTTACTTTCATCTAAGGATACACATATGGAGGTAATCCAGAAGAAGTTGATTTGTGATATATCTTATCTATCTATACATCTTATACCATTTAAATCCCCATTTCATATTAGAAATGTAAACATGAAAATGCTACCTTTGTTACTGTCAGCTATTAGAAACCATTGTGCTACCAAGACTTCATTCATCCAATTCAACCTCCTCTTAGAGAGCAGCACAATAAGATATACACAATAAATGTACTGATTATATAATAAATATATGATTAAATACTGTTGAATATAGGCTGCTTTATTTAAACTGACAAGGGAAAGGTTATGACTTCAGCATGTTCTGAAATGAATCGATTAAAGCGAGGACAAACTTGACCGTTTCCATCCAATTGATTTGTGAATGATGAAGAGTCCTGTAAGTGGTAGGAAAAAAGGATACATATGTGAGTGTGTGCATTGGGTGGTTAGAGACTTTACTGTTGCTCTCCGAGCTCATTTAAGTCTAACCCTCCAGTCAAAGAAAGGTAACCCGAGCCACTTTGTGCACTTTAGGACAACCTCAGCCGGCGGCTTAGAGCAGCAGACGTCTAGCAGGCGCATGTGTTCGAGCCAGGGATGAGAGACGTATATGTAAGAGAGGAGCGACGGCACGGGAACAATAGTGCCTCTGTGCCACGGCACCCCTCTGGATCACATTTCCTCAGAGGTCCAGATCGAAATGAGGCAGGGGCCCTGTCGCTGATCTAGCAAGCGAGCGCAGAAAGCCACACAGAGGGGAGGGTGCCGTATGTCAATAGTGATTAGGATCACGATCACAACTGTGGCGGGTGTGGGGGCGCACAGAGGAGGAAGAAGGGGGGGGGGGGGGGGGGGAAGATTTTGCCCTCCTGAACTTTATTGTCTGGTTGCTGGTAGTGGGGAATGTCTCCTGGACTTGTTTAAAGTTAAGTGCGTGGATCAGAATACATTTAAAAATAAAAGAAACGTCTTTAGAAAGTCTTTGTCAAAGCTTAGCCTTTCATCATCTTGTGAGTTGTGGCTAAAGAGTGAAGAAAGGCATGACGTTTCACATGTAAACAGATTCAAAGTGACATGGAGACGTGTGCTCGTCAGATTGTGGAAACACAGAATCCCAAAGCACTGGTGGGAAAAAATGAAATATTTCCACACTCGAGCGTTCCCACTCCTTTATTTCAATTTCTCTGCCAATACATTTTCGTCCGGCAATCCTAATGAGGATCCTGTTTGTCTAAACATGGCAGTAAAATAGTGTCTGCTCCAATTCAATGCACTTCATATATTTTTCCATTCCTTCGAGTCATAAAGTGATGACGTTAAGTTATAAGGTGGTCCCATGAATATGCAATGAGGTCATAGTTTACTTTGTGGTTTTCTGCGTTTCTCCATTCAACAGTTGCTGAGCTGGTGTTAATGTGAAGTTGGTGCTTAATGTCAGGAGGATGTCGATTTGAATATTTTCAATTTGTAACCTTTCATTTTTGTTCAGCATTTGACGCATGACATGTCTGCTATACTGCTATATCGGTTACATACACAACTACAGCGCTTTAGAAACCGATGTTTAAACAAAGTAACACTCCTGACTGTGGACTCGGTGTAACGTGTGAACAATCATTTGTTAAGCATTTTAAAGACAAACCTTTCAAAGTCAAAGTCAATGGAGGAGAACCGTGATTGCAGGATGGCCCAAACCCCCCAGAAGAAGTTGGATGCCTGGTGGAAGAGAAAGGAACATGGTCAGTACAATACTTCATCTTGTCTCGAGAGGAATGGCAACAACATGTGACGGACATGCAGTCTTCATGCACTCTTTTGAAGATCCGATTAAATCTTCAAACGCACGCTTCTTCTTGCCCCCTGCAGGCGGGTCACAGTGAGGGCAGAAGTCTTCAGCAGGGCAAACACTCTGGATTGGAGACAACTAATTCAATGACAGACTCATTGCTTCCATGCAGCTCGTCCATAATACTCATCTGGGGCTGGAATGTGTTTCAAAAGTGTATGAATCTAGATTATGGGAGAACAAGTCCAGAAAACCCAATTAAACTGACCCAATTAAACTGACCCAATTAAAGTGTTGAGACAGGTCATACTGTGCTCTTTATTAAATATAATGGCAATACAATGACAGAGTGATGATACTTACGGTAAGAAGAATCATAAATAAATCATAAAATTTGTTCAAACAAGTGTGCTTGAACTGTAAAATGTCGCACTTTCATTGAACTTTGAACCAGTTCCATCATTTATGTAGAGGACATAATGTTATGATCATTCAGACTTATATTCTGTGCCTCTACTGTGCTTGTTTACTTGCTTCAATGTTCGAAACGTCCTTAGCCTCTCACGTGTTGGAGCTCTAGCCAATCGAAGTGCGGGTGTTACATAGTGATGTCACTATGATATGGATGTATACAAATGGAGTCCAATGGAGGCGTTTCCGGGCAGGGGGGGGGAGTGTGTGGGAAATGTGGGATTCTTCCTCAATTTGTGACGTGTTCTGCAACACTATTCCTTTTTAAAGTGATATTGTAAATGTTGTGGTTCTAATTTATGTTATTTTAATTTTATTAAATTGTAAATCTTTTCTTTATTTTATTTATGTCATAAAATGTGTCCGATATGAATCCTAGTGATGTGTATCAGGTCCACACCTCTGGTATGTGCACACTTGTAAAAACACGTGTTGCTTGTTCTAAATCAAACATCACAGCTGTATTTTATCACCAACTTCTAGTAAGCTGTGCTCCATGTGCTCGAGCTACAGAGCAGAACTGTACACTCACACTTCAGTGACCTCCAGTTTTCACCTCGTACTGCTCTGCTCCCTCTCCGCTGCACGCCGCCCCGGCAGAATCACAACCCTCTGTATTGAATGGTTCCCTCCTTAATGGCTTTGCTCACTTAGGCTTGCAGACTTCCATGCCTCCATACATTTCTGTTGTTCTCCACCTTTATTGTAAATCTTCATGGTAGGACCACTAATAGCGAGTCCTAATAAGATCCAGACAGCCCTCTGTTCTGCGGCCCACGGATATAATCACATTTTTATTTGATAATCAAATAAATGGCGGAATGAAATACTTGAAGAGCAATGTGCGGTTTTCCTTTGGCTCGATTCCCCTCTCTGGCAGATTTTCATCTCTAATCTCTGCCTTGAGTTGGCTTTGGGAGATTGAGCGTGTTTCCATTATGATTAATAACCACTCTCCATTAAGGCCGCATTAGTCTAACACTAAGCAGAGAGCGTCGGTGACAGCGAGCCATTGAGAAAATCGGAGATTAGAGACGTGTGCGGGCAGAATGACATCACAGAGCCGCGGGCTGCAGCCTCGGCATCACGGGGGGTTCCCTGCGGAGGAGGCGAGTTGTAAAGACCCCACTGCGTCTTGGCACCGTTTCCCAGGGATTAAGATAGGAGAGAAAGCTTCACGGCGCTCAGATTTGGCGACGGGCCAGGCTTTGTCGATGCCATACAGCTTCCTTCAGCACACTGGTTTCCTCTGCATTCAACTGAGACTGAACTATGGTGAGGATTCAATGTAGTTTGATTATTCCAAGCAATTACCAAGGGATGTTAATGCTATACAAAAGGATCAAATACAATTCCTTCTTTTTTAAAACACGAATATTAAAAAGTGAACTAATCATTAGCTTTGTATTGGAAATGTTCCAACAACATCATGTGATTTTGCCAGATGTGATATTTTAGTTTAAGTTTAACCTGACGGCAAATTGTCCAACATTTTGTTTAAAAACTTTCATCAAGCCATTTTTATTTGTGTATAGTATGATCTATAAAATGTCAAAAAACTGTGACAGAAATCCCCAAAATCCCAGAGCCTAAGGGCAAGGACTTAAATGTATGTGTTACAGTAAAACATATTTGAATTAGCAAACTTTTTCACAAAGATGTTTTGTTTTAATGAATCTAGAAAATGTCAGAAAATATTAAACACAATTTCCCACAGCCTACATCTAGGGCATTTTATCACAGACAAAACTGTCCAAAACCCATAATCATTCAAAACTAAACTTTACAATTAATACAATAGTTCATTATCAAAAATGAATACATCTATTTCAGCTTTAAAATTAATTAGGTCATCATAAAGATTTCTATAATAATTGTTTTCATTATTTGATACCTTTTGTTTTGTGATAAAGGAAAACCAGCAAAGATGATGTGGATATAAGCGGAGTACTGTCCTACATGTCGTGTTATTTCTCAACAGAGATATTTCAGCTCCATTCCTTGACATTATGAAAAAGAGACCCAATGATTCTCTCCGTCATCAGCCTCAGTATCTCTCATTTTGACACACGGCTTGTCAAAATGAATCGAGCTGGAAACTTGGCTTGTTAAGCGTCGGTGATCAATTCCTCCCACTTCCCCCCCGAGTCAAGAGTCCTCCTCGGTTTGTCATAGAAAATCTGATTTCAATCAACATGATGTTATCGCCTGTCTCCATTCCAGGCTTTATTTCTTCCCCCCCGCTCTCATTTCTCCCTCTCTGTTTTTTGGCCGAGGCACGAGTTACTTAAAAAAAGTAATATGCTTCCTCATCATTTCTGGGCTATTTCAGAAGACATTCACACCACCCCAGAAATTGGTCAGGACAATTCTGCATATTGTGTTGAGCTGTGAAAGCACTTTTAGACAGATATCCCACTTGAGCCACCAAAGAATGAAAATTGTGGTTATAATAAAAATAATTTTGGCTGCTGTCTTTCATTTTTCCCTGCGGCGGTTTCTAATCAACTCAGACGGAGTCCATCAAACTCTGAGCAGCGGTGGGTCATCTGTGGATCGGTTTCTTTGGGGAGTTGGAAAAGTAAATTGTTAAAATGTGATGGTGAGGTGTTGCCGCCCTGTCATTTCAGAGGTCTGCGCACATATGGATGCTGTTCAAACGCACACACTAATCTCATGATATTGACATTTGACATCGTCTCCAAGAACTTAAAAAAAGGAAATAGCCGTTGAGAGATTTCCAAAGTGTCGAGACACTACATATTATATATTTGAATACACATTCAAACATATTTATTTGACTTAAACCGACATACTCCTGCACTTTCACTCTATCTGCATATTGAAGTATGAATGCTTGTAGGTTGTCTTCTCCCGTGTGAGGACAATAAAGGATTCTGTTCTATTGTCGGCAGCAGCAGACACTCACCAGGGAGAATTTGCAGACTTGAATGTAGAGCTTCGTGACTTCATCCTCTGTCACGGTGACCTCACGTCCTGTGCTGTGATTGAAGCTCTGCAGATACGCCGTCAGCCAATCACGCTGCAGCTCTCGGCTCGGGTACCGGCTGTAGTTCACATCGCTCACACCTTCGACACAAAACACACACGTTAGTGGAGCTACTGTGGGGTTACCTTTCAACTGTTTTAGATTTGCCAAGGAGATACGTCAACTCTTCTGTCGACACTTATTCTACATGATTCGTCTCGATCTGTGTACTAAAACATAAAGTAACATTGAAGAAGCAGTTGATTTATTTGAGCTTAGAATGAAATAAGGAATCCAAATAAAACTATTTTCTATTTAAAACCACATTTATTCAATAAATCTGTTCCCAATCTTGATTTAAAATCCTCTTTTAAATTGTGTGGTCTAGTTTGTTCCTTTAGTTTTTCAATGTTGTACTAAAAATAAAAGATATTAATATTCTGATAGTGCTTTAAAATTAAATAAAAGGTCCTTGACATACTTCTTACTTTAATACTACTTGCAAATAGTTTATCAGTATTTATAATCCATTAAAAAAAAGGTACTTTATGATTTTAAAATGTATACTTTCAGTCCATTTTACAGACACTATTTTCATTAAATGGGAAATAAAAACTGGGCATTTTAAACTTCAGGAAATCCCTGAATATCTCCTCTACCACTGCATGTATATATATCTGTATATATATATATATATATATATATATATACTGTAGAGAGATCTGTGTGAAAAAAGATGAATGCCTCTGTATTAAAATGAAATAAAACAGGATTTTATGTTGCCACTAAAATAAATCTCCTGTACATAAAACGTTTTGTGACATTTGGCTTATTCCAGCCACAGTCAGGCATTCTGATCATTTAGAGGTTTTGAACCCAGCGTGCGTAACACAGCTATATTTCACATGATTTCACTCACAATCGTTTAACAGTTGGCACGTGTTGACATGAAAGCCGACGCGATATGCTTCTTCAAAACTATCTAAAAGTGATGAATTGGTGATTGTTCCCCAAATGTTCAAATTAACCCCGTCTGTGACACAGCTGGTACATCAAAGCGGCTTTTTATCACCGCACAGAGAAAGCACACTTGAATGCAGCAAATGTGTCTTGGCAGCATCACATAATGGCAGAAAGATAAAGTGATATCATAGTCAAAGATTCTGCATACCACTTTACTCAATACTCCACATTAGGCGACATTATATGTGCTGACCGCGAGACAGATCTGGAGGTAAATTGGGCGTCTTTCCACAGACATACCAGCAAATTCATTGAAGTGATTGCCAATATCGAAGGCCTGGTAGTTGTAATCGGCGTACTCGTAGTCAATGAATTTCACCATACCTGATGGAGGAGGGAGAGGGGGAAAAAGCAGCAGTTACCACGACAACATGACGAACACATCTCAGGTAAAACCGACGACTCTCTCTCCCTTTTTTTTCAAAGAATAGAACCTTGTGCGAGTCAAAGGAAAACCGAGTCTCTTTTGACTCACCCGGGCATCCTTGTGAAATATGTGAGAGAAATAAATAATCATAATAAAAGGCTTCTAATAATAAGGGTATTTAATAAGGTGGGAACACATTTTCAGCGGCACAAAGGAGATCAAAATAAAGGGAAGAGGTATGAAGACCATGCTTTATTACGAATTGATGAAAAGAAACCCATTCGTGTTCGGATTCTTCGACCACAGAGCTACAATGAAAGACTTTACTCTTATCTGTAATTTGCTGCTTTGATTTCTTCTGATTAATAGAAATCTCCTTCATGTTCATAACGATAATCGGTTATAGGTGTCAGCTGAGGTGCTCACCCTCTTTGTGGTTGTAGATGATGTTTTTCGTGAGAAGGTCGTTGTGGCAGAGGACGGTCGGGGAGTCGATCTGCGAGAGGTGTCTCTTCAAAGACTCCATTTCAGCCGACAACGTCTCAAAGCTGGGCACGGGACTGTAAGAGGTTAAAAAAAAGATTACTTCTGAAACGGACGGATTCATGAAAGAGGGGCGTCTGTGATTCAGGCATATTCGTGGTTCAACATTCATAGTTATACACTTAGCCAGAGTGGGATGTTTTATACAAAGACTGACAAATATACTACCAGTGAGCTTTGGTGAGGCAAAACAGCTGTTTCACACTATACATACTTATTTAGCAAATACACAAAACAGGAACTAACCTCTGAGGTAATGCAGCTTTAGTGGTACAACTTTACAAACATTTATTAACGGGGGTTACATTCAGAATTCATAAGTCAGAATTCTGAGATTAAACACAGAATTGTGACTTTTAATTCAGACATCTGAGAAAATTCCAGCTTTTTTCTAGGAATTCTGAGAAAAAGGTAAGAATTCTGACTTTAATCTCAAAACTAAAACAAATACAATTCCCAAATTGCCCTAATCCTAGAGTCAGGGTTCATACACTTTTTCACCAATGACTTCTCCAGGACCTTTACCTAATTTTCCATGACCAAAAAAATTACTCTTTCTCAGCGGAACTGAAAATGGTTTATTTTAACATGGAACAGGAAAATAAGGTCTGCACATGAAACATGTCGTGCCTATCTAAAACAAATCAAAGGCTTACTAGCTTCTACACACTACACTAAAATCTCTCACCGGCAAAATACCTCGTCAGTTAAATGCCATTTTACGTTTCATTACTATACGATACAGTATTTATTATCGTTATAGTATTACTATTTCGGCGATTAGATCAAATATAAATTATATTTGATGCAACTTTAGTTAGATTTCAATTAAAAATATTGTTTTCCATAACTTTTCCAGGGCCTGGAATTAGCATTTTGAATTTCCATGACTTTTCCAGGTGTTTCATGACCGTAAGAACCCTGTAGAGTTAACAATAAGCAAAGAAGCAAAAAGAAAATATCATTGATGGGATACTTAAATAAAATGGACTTGACTCAAGTTTCTCAAACTTGCATTTAGCTTCAGAACCTGAGCATGGATTCAGAAGGACTATTGAAGAACTTCTGAAAAGGCTCATTAAAGATGAAAGAAAGAAAAATAGTTAAAGCAACAAAGACACTTCAAAGGCAGCACGCCTCATTGTTGGACCATAATGTTGCTACTTCTTCATATTCTTAGTAACCCAGGATGTCTCCTCACACGGTGACTCGCCTGCTTTCAGGAATTGTTCACTCTAAAAGAATTTGAATTGTTTGTGTTCAGCCGAGTGTCAGAGTCCTGTTGTCGAATGGTAATGCTGTTCAAAGCATTCTCAACCAAACAAAGACCTCTTGTTAAATTCCGAGGATTTCATAACAAAAAAGCTACGGTTCTTAAAATATTGGCCTTCACAAATCGTAATGGGTTGATGGAGTTTTTGGAACATTTGAGAAAGTGTTAGTATTATATAAAGAAAGTTTGCTCAAAGGAAAAAATCGGAACAAAGCCTGTGAAAGGAAAATGAAGACCTTTGTGAACCAGTTGTCAGAGAGCGCTTACTTTACATTATGTCCTTTAAAGCATTGTTTAATGTTGGTAGAATTTCCCTTGAATGTCAAAACCAAAGATTATACGACAAGAAGTCATCCATAAAATATGGCACTTTGAATGAACTCCAATTTATCGTTTTTATCTTAAATACACAGATTGAAAACAGACTGAACTCCCGGAACGCGGCAAAGAATACAATAATAATCTAATTATTTCGAATGAAAGTAGGTTTTAAATGGATGTGTTAAATAGAGGCAGAAATATGGAGAAACATTAGGGCTACATGTGAGAAAATGTTGAAGTAAAAATGTAATCTCGAAATCGGAATTTTTCTCAGAATTCCGACTTTTTTTAAATCAGAATTCAATCAAACTTTTTTTCTCTTCTGTTCAAAGAAACATGGACTTTTTCCACTATGGACTTTGGGTAAGAGAGTTTGCTGGAAGAGCGCAGACACAGAACTTTGTCCCAAACTCCACTTCTTATTTTAGGAGCAACATGTTTGTGAACTGAAGCAGTGGAAGTTCTTTGAGAGGTTGTCTTCTTTTCACTGTGTTGATGACTCCATCTATCAGTCTGTGAAACGCACCTGGAAGAAATGCTGCGCCAGCATCCGTCTTCTAATTAATTTTCGAGTTTCTTTTCAGGCGTCAGGCCACGATAAGAGGGTAATTTAAACACTACCTATTTATTCAAGGGGAACACACAGATGCTCCGGTATTATACACACTTGTAGACATCATTTAGTGAGGCCTGTTAAAAGCGGAGCCGTGTTTACAGACCTGACACTGAGGCTCTTCTGTCTGATACAACTTCTCCTGAACATCCGCAACAAGCAGGAAAGTAATGAAGTACATTCATACTTAAGTACATTTTCAAGGCTTTACTTGAGTATTTCTAGTCTACTTCTAATCCATAACGTAAGTATTAACAGTTTTTACTAGTTACTTTGCAGGTGTATTTTATGAATACAACAATTAAAGGAAGGCCTATTGTGCTGTAGTGTGTTATATAGGTTTGTGTGCATGTAAATGGTCTGTAAATGCAACATTCCCAAAGTTCCCTCCAGAGGGAGTTTCTCTCCGACACACTGAAACACCTCCATTTGACTCCTTTGTTCACCTCCGTAACATAATGACATCACTTTGTAACCCATGTAACCCATTGTACGTCATAGGCTAAGGGGCGGGACATCTCTTAGTGGTTGACCAATCACAACAGAGCCAGCCAGTTAACCAATCAGAGCAGACTGGGCTCTGGTTTCAGACAGAGGGTGAAAAGACATATTAGATAGATATAGATATTTTGAAGCTAACATTTTAGCCCTTTTACTTAAGTAACATTTTGAATGCTGGACATTTACTTTTAACAGAGTGTTTCCACTGTGGTATCATTACTTTTACTTAAATAAATTAAAAATATCTCTACCAAGGTGTTCTATTTCAATCTCAGTCTTCCTTCCTGCTGTAGGAAAGATTAGATTAATTAAACAAGTTGACATCTAAACAAGCGAAGCAAGTACTCAAAAATATATATTTCGTTTTTGAGTTTGGATCTTTTTTTTTTAAATCACATTTCAATAATTATACAGAAATAGTGCAAATACTGTAAATCTTAAAAAGCATTTTCACAGCCAGGAATATATCTGTCAGAGTTTGAATCACATCTCCTCCCTATGAAATCTTTCTGTTATTCCAAATCGACCCCCTCTGACATGCATAATTTATCTCCCTCCTCTCTAATGTGAATTAAAAACACACAGTTGAATGGTGAATCACCCTGATTCCCTTTCAGCCCGATCCATTGCCTTAAACTTAACAAACTGGCTTCACCATAGAAAGCCAGCCATTACTCTGAGTCAAAAGCTAAATGAAAGACTTCCATTGACTTAAAATGGAAACCTGTCGTCTTGCCATCAGATCTTTTCCTCTCCTTTTCACCAGAAACTCTGCGTCAAGTGCGTTCGCCTCCTGCTCCTTGTCAAGTCTCTGTAAGGTAATTAGTGGAATTTCCTCCTCTGGCGCTTCATTATCAATGTGCCTTATTTACATATGATTTCAAACACCAGCCGAGCACTGGCATTTTTTTCCTTTTTACAGTTTTATGCGATTCGTGGGAGTGCAAACGGGAGACGTAGCGGGGGGTCTTTGGTTGCACCCTTTGCTTTTCTGTCTTTTCTCTCCCATCTCTGACTTGTTCTGCGCTCGCTCTCTCTCTCTCTCTCTCTCTCTCTGCGAGCCGTGCAGCTGCTGCAGCTTCTTCCTCTTCTTCTCTGTATCGGTCTCTCTCTCTCTCTGCACAGCGGGGGGTTTGGGAGCTGAAGACCTCCTCTGCAGGTGCAGCCTCTTCCTGCTGCCTCTCCCTCGCCTTTCTTTCACCATTTCCTCTGAAGATCACATTCATACCACTCACTCATTCACACTCAAGTACAAAAGTTTCCTCTGATGCCTGTTTAAAAAAATCACTTTCCCTCTGTTTCTGCTTCTGTGTGTGTGTGTGTGTGTGTGTGTGTGTGTGTGTGTGTGTGTGTGTGTGTGTGTGTGTGTGTGTGTGTGTGTGTGTGTGTGTGTGTGTGTGTGTGTGTGTGTGTGTCACATTCAAGAGACTACTGAATAGTGTTTAAGATTAAACTCGTATCATATTTTCAATCTAAAATCTTCTGACTTTATTTTCCTTTTCCAAAACTTTTATAATATAATTGTAATTAAAGGATATGTTCCTGATCATTGAGAGTGTTCTGCACGTCTGTGTTCGAGCAGCAGTGGACTGTGTCACACAAATGTCTCACAATATAGCACCATCTGTTGGGCCTCTGGGTGCGGTGCAGCCTCCTTCTTCACATGAACATTATGGGGAGCATTATCCTGATTTAGCCACACTCGGAGTTTGTATTAAAAATAACTCTTTCCATTAATTAGTGGAGTTTTCTAATAACGTTTGATACTCAAAAAACATTCTCTTCTGTTAAAACTGAATCTTAAAAGAAAAAAACTTTAATTTACATGTTGACGTGGGTTAATAACATAAAATTATCTTGAGACGTAAGTCAAATACTTCTCAATGCTCCATATAACTCTGTGCCGTCCATTGCGTCCTTTACTGTATAGCATCTTGAATATCAAAATCAGATTAGAGTAGAAGGTATTTTAAGTTTGTTTTAATATTTAATAGATTGCTATTTCACTGAAAACAATATCAATATTATGGATTTATTTAATTTAACTGGATATTTCTGTCTATAAAAACCCTGAAAACTACTAATGGTGCTAAGTTGTGGAAGTGCATTATAAAGTGATGTGTTAATAGAGAAATGGTTACAAGGCAGAACGGTACCACTTTACAATAAGACTACTCTTATAAAGGGTTTACGAATAGTTTGTAATTCATTCATTAATTAGGTTTATAAATCATTAATAAGCTTTTATAAGTCATGAGGTAAACAGGGCGACTGTGACCGGTTGCTTGCCAAATAGTGAGCCCGCATTTATCTGTACTGCTAAGCCTTATATTGGCTAACTAGCTTACTTCGTCTTCCTCATCAGCCAGCATCCTTGGTATCTGTTGTTCACTGGGTGTTTCTCAATGTTGAGTACGCTTGCTTGGTAGCACATGTCTTCCGAGTCACTTGCTTCAGAAGCGAGGCAAGAATCCTTCCTGGCATCCGGAAAACGAAGAGTGGAACAGGCGAGCAAGTGTGCGTCATATGAGAGGCCCCGCCTAACAGTTTCCGCCACAGATTTGGGGAAATTGGTCCGTGCGCAAAGCATTGTGGGGATTTTAAGACCGCGGAGTCTACACATGTGCAGCCTCGAAATTTCTCGCTACGAAGTACGCTGGGCTCGGTAGAATTCCAAGTATGCTGGACATTGGAACAGTCCTTCGGCGGGACTCGATGGCGTAGTATGCTTGAAATAGTGGCTCTGGAGCAGCTTTACTCGACATTGAGAAACACCCAGTGAGTTGATTCACGCTAAGTAGCCAATATAAGGCTTAGTCATCTTGCCAAATAGTGAGCCCACATTTATCTGTACTGCTAAGTCTTATAGTGGCTACTTAGATTACTTCATCTTCTTCATCAGCCAGCATCCTTGGTATCTGTTGCTCACTGAGTTGATTCTCGGTAAGTAGCCAATATAAGGCTTAGTCATCTTGCCAAATAGTGAGCCTGTGTTAGAACTGGTTTATAAATGGTTCTTAATGATTAATGAAGTGTTTAAAGGGGGGTTAGTTTATTTGAATTCTTTGTTTGTGTTATCTTTAGGGGATGAAAATGCTGTAGAAATACATTTTGATCTGATATGATGGATTTTCATTTCTTAAATCTCTTAAATACTTTTATCTTTCTGAATCCAGGAAGCTAAAAAACTCCTTATCATAAAGTCTCCTCCACTGTCCCTCCTTGAATTGATGTTGTACCCTAGTACCAAACTCCTTCTGCCAAAATGAAAAGAAACCCAGTTGTTCAGCAGCGGCTCAGAGACTCTGAGTCTTCCAGTTTGAGTTTGCGTGGACTTCCGACCCCTCGGCTGCGTACATAAACAAAGTTGAACGTTTGACCGATAAGGAGAGCTCTGCAGGAAGCTCGTGGCCCGAGCATCTGTTTCTTTGTAGTGTCTCGAAGGCCCCTCTCACCTCTGACCCCTGACAGAGATAAAGCAATGTCACTGCCACGCAAGTCCCGCCCCCACCTCGTCTCTCCAACCAATCATGGCTCGCAGCAAAGAGGTGAATGTGAAACTCCAGCACCGGCAGTAACTTAAAAAAGACAATATATGGGTGGACAGCAGCGGCTTTGAGAAATGTGCATATGGCATGTGAGAAAATGATAAGGCATCAGTGGAAGTGCTGCTGCCGAAGAGATAAAGATGTGGAAAATGCTGCTGGTTTCTGTCAGAGGGATGACTGCAGAAATCTGCTACTGAGCTATTTGCTACTGAGGTCTGTGTCCTCCCAACTGAGGGTCGATAGGTATTTATTTAACACGTATGTCATTTCCACAAAAGCAGATAATTGACAGCTCTCTTCTCACTGGTTGACCATTCACTAAGACCTGCCAAACTTTGATTTTGCTGGTTTAAAGTCCATGAGTTGTTGAAATTACCATCTTTGAACCGGTTAAACCCGAGAGGCCCCTAATCCGGGTCTGGCGGGTAGTTTTTTCATGAAACTGTGTCTCAGGGCTTCTTAATATTTAAAAATATATGAATGTGTCATACTCACTTAACGGTTAGAAACTCAGCTAACTGAAGATATGAACCATTTTTACCGAAACAAAGCACAAGTCTCACAAGAAGCGTCTAAATGACCCCTGAGTGAAAAAATGCTAACGCACTTAGCACAGAACTAGATATCCGATTAAAGCTTAGAAGGGAAGATATAGGGAACTGCTTTAGGCTGGTTTAGGTCCTATCTATCTGAACGCTCTCAGTGTGTACGTGTCAATGATGAATCTTCCACGCAAACCAAAGTTAGTATATTAGTTCAATGTAACATTTGTGATATTGGGCTATATAAATAAACATTGATTGATTGATTGATATAGTCATTTGATCTGGGAATGTCATTTTCGAGCCTGAGACCTGAAAAACAGGCTCAGGGCTTAACAGGTTAAAATATGTCCTTCAAGGATAAGACGCTGATTATAGTAACGTAGCCTGTTTAGTTATTTATGTAAAGAAGTATCTAGCCTTTCCTTCAACTTGTCTGAGGATCTCGACCACCTGCAAAAGACGTTCAAGAATCTCGTTTTCTCTAGAATTAGACATTTTTGTCTGCATTTTCCTTAAAAGTTACCATTATTCCTCACCATCGGATGTTTGTTTTCTTTGGTTTCAAGGCCACTGCGAGAGAAACTTGCGCGCCTGGACAATGAGCGGCTCTATTCACACATTGGCTCCTACATCATTATTTAGACTTTGTACTATAGAGACTGGTGAGAATGATTCTGACATGCGTGTTCCCACATATAACATGATGTGTTCAAATGGGCTTAAAATCGTTGTAAAAGTAGCTGAGAATGCAATGCAAGTATTTTTACTAGAATAGAATTTACTATTTTATCTATTAGAAAGCTGCAGCTGATTCAGAACGCCGCTGCTCGAGTCCTCACTAACACTAAGAAAGTGGATCACATCACTCCTGTTCTGAAGTCTTTACACTGGCTTCCTGTGTGTCAAAGAATAGATTTAAAAATACTGCTGCTGGTTTATAAAGCACTGAATGGTTTAGGCCCAAAATACATTTCTGACCTCCTGCTAAATGATGAACCATCCAGATCTCTCAGGTCTTCAGGGACTGGTCAGCTTTCTGTCTCCAGAGTCAGAACTAAACATGGAGAAGCAGCGTTCAGTTATTATGCTCCATCTGGAACAAACTCCCAGAAACCTGCAGGTCCGCTGCAACTCTGACTACTTTTAAATCCAGGCTGAAGACTTTTCTTTTTGTCGCTGCTTTTAATTGAACTATTCACATCTTAGACTGCACTGTAACTTTTATCCATGTATTTTTTTCTTTTAACGTTTATTTTATTATCTTTTCTTTTTAATGACTGATTTTAAATGCCATTTTCTTAATGTCTTTCGTTTTTTGTAAAGCACTTTGAATTGCCTTGTGTTGAAAAGTGCTATATAAATAAACTTGCCTTGCCTTACTATGATTTTGTATAGTCTGTATAAAATCTCTCTAAGACCTTATTTCAGGCGCCTCTCCAACAACCGTTAAAACACTTTGAGAAGTCTGGTCTATGATATATATATATATGATATGTCCACACAGCAGTACCTTTTCGTGCCGCGCTGCTCCTCTGAGCTGCTGTTCCGGCTCTGCACCAGCGTGAGAAAGTGGGACATTTTGGTCCAGAGAAGAGGTTCAGCAGGCGCACCACAGTTTGGCTGGATGGAGTGGATTCTCCCCATCTCTGCTGCGATCAATCTGCGGAGAGAAAACATTTTCTCCGATGAGCCTTGGCCGACGCTGTTATTGCACAAACAACCATTATCAGAGGAGAAACACAACTCCCTTTCCATTTCGCCTCCTTATCTCCTTCTTCTTCTCAAAAAAAGGGCCTTGTTGCATCCGTGACCTTTTGACTACTTGAGTGCTCGTTCTTGAGGATCTCAGTGGTGACATCAAGTTTTCTGGGCTCTCCCCACAGAGGGTATCAGCAGCGGGGGTGGGGGGTGATGGATGCGTATCACGGCCCTGGCTGTCCTACTGTCCTCTGCTGAGAATAATGATGCTGGACTGTTATCATGAGGGTGATGAATGGAACCGGGGGCATGACTAAACAACATTGCCCAACATGAAACATGACTTAAGTTATTTAAAAACACCTGCATTAGCACAATTGAAAGGCTCAACATGTATACACACATGACCTTGAGCCTCCACTGACTGTTTTCTTACAAAACAAATGGTCAACGTTTCACATTTCTTTCAATAAACCTGAGGAATGTATTCAGTCTGACCACGGCATGGGAAAAATAGCCATGGGCATCTTCATGGGAATTTCTCTGATATTGTAGAAACCATTTTGGCTAGCATTCACACTCAATGAAACTGTGGTAAGAGATATCTTAACTACGATATTATGCTTCAACTTTTAGAGTGAACATTAAAATCAGTAGCCTAGTTTAAATAATAAACTCAACGATTTAGTGCGAATTCATTGCAGTCACAAGTCATTGCATGCTTTTGATGTTGTTACAGTGCTTTTATTCTGGAAAATAAGAACATGTATAGTCAGTATATATATATATATATATATATATATATCGAATTCTTTAAAAAAAAAAAGGGTGTATTTCATCAAATAGCACAATCATTATAGCAAGCCATGAAAAAACTGATAAATGTTAATGCTGTTTTAGAATTTCTTTGAAATGTGAGCATGACTTGTTTAAGATTTAACTCTCAACCAGTGAATTCTGAAGAAATGTTCAAATCTACATCACTTTCTGTCTCTTTTAAGGCCACATTCCTACACAATGATCATCACAGTGTAGTTTAAAGCTGGGAGTGAGGGAACTGTGAAAGTGAAATATGAACCAGGCCCTTCCCAAAGCCTCTGATCAAATCAACCTCACAACAGAACCACATGAGAGTGTGAGAGCTGCTGGCAGAGACCTGTAGATGGAGGGTTGCAGCAGCAGCTCGTCCTCCAGCACGGTTCCTCTCACAAACTCGTAGCAGATGCCGTTCTGGAAGCTGCAGAAAATCTGCGGCCCGCAGCCGTGGGCGTGCAGGACCTGAAACATCTCCAGCTCCCGGTCCCGGTTCACAAAGAGCTCCGTCATCTGGCCGTACAGACGCACCAGAACACAGCCGGGCTCCTGGAGAGGCGCCACGAAGCAGCCCATCAGCTGGTTGGTGATGCCCTCTGTGAACCTCTGGAGACGAGATCACAAGGGAAATTCCCAATAAAGATGATTAGAGCCAAATGTCAAAAAAAAGTTTGGAGATATGACCAACATTTTTTTTTTTTTTAGATTGAAGTCAGAATTCAGGAAAAAATAAAGAAACAAATCATTAGAAAATATTTTTCTACAGAGTTCTAAAATTTAAAAAAATCTGAAATAAATGAATTTCTTTTTCTGCAAATCTCAGAATTCTGACTTGATTTGATTTTGATGAAGTACAATTTTAACCCAGAAGGGTCCTGCTTTATAAACGAGTGCCCTGGCCTTGCCTTGCAGAGGGACTGCAACAAAGAAACACAACCATGTAATAAAATGAATGTACAATTACACATAAAAGACGATACAGGTGTCCACAGCACATGCAACAGCCTGACCTTGTTGACACTAAAGGTCACACTGTACTGTGAGAGAGTGTGTAAATATGTGTGTGTGTGTGTGTGTGTGTGTGTGTGTGTGTGTGTGTGTGTGTGTGTGTGTGTGTGTGTGTGTGTGTGTGTGTGTGTGTGTGTGTGTGCAACAATACCACAGTCACCACTGTTTGCCTGCAGAGGCCCCATCGGACGTCTGTTGTCATTCAGTGGTTTCTCAGTCTCTCATTCTCTCCACAGTCTCTCCGGTTTTCCCTGAGCCTCAGAGAGGAGCCAACAGTTCTTCATTTAGATGGAAAGCGAACAAACATGCCCACCTTGACATCTGATAAAGTATTTATGTGGAGGATGAAGGGACACTTACTTTCCACTGGCTTTGACACTGCTATCAATGTCTCTTCTGTTATATCTTTACACGGGCAAGATTTCAGATTTGCTGTACGACTATTTCCTTTATATCATTCCTTTATGGTCATTTCAAAACAAAGTGTCATTATTCTTATCTTTGTTATGGCCTTTCTCTACCCAAAGAAATGTTAGATTACAGTGTACCTGATTTTATACGGGGGAAAAACACATATTCAGGATTGCCTATAAATTTGCCAATCAGTTCTTAAATGTATTTTAATTATTTATCATATTTAAAGCGCTTTCTCTTTCATTTAAAAACATCTCAATGTTTCCTTCAAGCCCTACATTTGATCTCATGTCTTATCAATAGAAAAACTATTAAAATATATATTTTTTTTATTTATTCAATTATTTTGGAATACAATTATTATAGTGCACTTTCATAAAAATTGACATAAATGCGCAAGAGTTAGCCAAGTGGCAATTTTTCTTCTGTAGTTCTTGGATAGTCTTTTGTTTCAGAGTCACAATAAAACGTATTTTAATATTTAAAAATAACACATTCATGAAAACATTTGCAAAATAGAGGCTCCCAATAAAGGTAATTCCAATAAAAACATATTATTGCATAGTAAAAACTTTAAAAAAGGAAGGAAAGGAAAGAAAAGGTTGTAAAATAGAAATAAATAGAAAATACAAGTTGGTAGTTTGAAATAAAATCTCTGCATAGAAATGTAAGGCACAGGTGTCACAGTGGGAACTATCTGTCCTTCCCTTCATATATTCCAAACAGACGAACACAATACATCATTAAAGGGACTTTTGGGACCTAAGGCTGAAGGGAGACATCCAGTCTTTGTGTACACGGCTGGACCTTGTGTAGATTGAGAGGTCACTCACCCAATGTGCTGTCACCTTTCAAACATAAACCCTATTTCTCTGAAAGATTGGACCTTGTGTTTGCACATGGGACCAGAATGGGATTGTCCTGTCAGATTCTCCGACAACACTACACATCTGTTCCCAGGGTTGATAAAATAAAAACCGTCTACTTTTGTTGTGAGGTTACCTTGGCTTTTTTGTTGGATTCATACCGGGTTTTTTATACATATAGAGCAAGATGAGACATTTGAGTTTTGTGTTACATTTTATCACCGTCAGTATCCGTCTGATTAAATTATAACATCAGCTAGTTGTATTTTAAGGCACTGACACACCAAGATCAGTCAGTCTCTGCACTTCATACTGAACATGTCTTGGTCATCACATGATTTACCACTTACTCATACAGTATATTTGTATTCGGTTAGCCGTGGCTCTGAGAGGACTTTTAGGTTTGAGCGAATCAGTGCACAAGTAGAAAAACTACATTGATGGAAACAAGCAAACTACTTCGGTCAAGAGGACGTCTTGATCGTTGTATTTTGACAATGACATGACCTGACTTGTATGAAGCTTAGTAAAGGGAGAGAGTGCTTTGGAAATGGTTGGGAAAATGTAGCTTTGTATTAATAAAGGAATCGTGAATGTCTGCAGTCTTAGCTATCCCCTTAATACAGACTACCACAATCTGCTGGTTTCAATTTAGACTTTTTGACCATGATACAGGCGGCAATGATGGTTTGGTTGGCTGGGGCCTTAAAACATGGTCACAATTTAAAAAGCATAACGCTGGCAATATTCGAAAGTCTTGTTAACATCAAAAACTCCTATGAATAGAAAAAAAACGAACAATGTTAGTCTGTTTCTCAATAATATCTGACCTCTCCAGTCTCTGGTTTTCCACTCCTTGCCCAGTCGGTAAATCTATAGATCAAGTTCACTGTCACTACCATTTCATGACCTTGCATGCTTAAAGGTCACCTATCATGCTATTTTTAGGCAATAGCATAGGTCTCAGATATATATAAAAAACATGTCTATGAAGTGTTTTGCTCCAAATACCAAACAGATCACCCCTTGTAGCCATGGATGTATAATAAGAACTGGATACAGCGTGGGAGGCGGGGCCTCGTTCATTCCTATGAGTTGCTCATTGGCGGATGAAGTAAAAATGGCCCAACTTTTGAGAGAGCGAAACGTCACAGATTACCCAGCATGCCTGAGAAGTACCCATATGTGCGCTCAGAGCATGCGCAACTTTTACCACGCCGCCCAAAATGCTCGTTCACATCAAGCCGTCCCGTGGGTTAGATGCGCGTTCCTAATGCAGAGGAAAATAACTCTCAGAATAACGTTATTAGCACATTTTACAACTTGAGGACCGAATGTATAGACCTAGTAAGGGCTAAACAAATGTTCATACTGGGTAGTTTATTTGGTTAAAAAAAGATTATCCAACGATTTACAGACCACTCTTTCCCCATGTTAGTCAATGGGAAAAAGTGTTTCCGGGCCCAGGGTCATCACGGACTGATACGGAAGTTGCAGTACCGCCGTTTGGACACTACGAATTGTGGGAACAGAGTCCGGAGCCCTTCCTGGGGGCTTGATTCTAGCCATGCCTCATATCCCTCTATTTCACTTCCTGTTTCAAAAGTGCTGATTTGGGGTATAAAGCTAAAAAATAAATAAAAATTGATAAAAAATAAAAAAGCAGGGGTCTGAGCTCATGCGGGACCCGGCAGCTACTGTCTAAACTAATTACTGCCGTGATGAAACGCCATATCATGGATTATCAAGGATTCTCTCTGAAACAGTCTGGAGCTCAAAGGCTTTCTCTCTTGCCGGTTATACCACAAGGTGAGTTCCTTTTTACTTCCTGCTTCTTCACACACATGCTCTCCAGTACAGGTTAGCTCTGAGTGTTAGCGATGCTAATGTAAACACCGACCATATTACATCCGAAACAGTCTTCTGCACCTGGCTGCATATTGATTTTTTTGTTGGCAATTTGAATCAAGTTTATTCGAACAAGAGACTGTATCTTTAACAGTGTTGACAAGAAGAAGGAACAGCGGCGTACGGTCTTCTTTGTGGAATTAAAGTGAAAAGAAAAACATGGAACCATGCCTAGGAAATGCATACAATACGGTCTATTCTTCAGAGAAGTTCAGTTTTATGTCACAGAATCCTCAGTCAAGATGGCAATTTGCAAAAGATGTCTCCAATAACATTTAACAAGTTCACTATGGTTTATGAAGCATCCTTTGAAGGAAGCTATGGGGGAAATTGATCGTGGAGCTGCTCAAATTGCATTAACACAAAGAGTGAAACAGCATGAAGTCTGTCTTATATCTCCTGTGAACACAACAAGTCTACCTTGGATGAATGGAGGTGTTATGAAAACAAGTGTAGGGAAATAATAATAGGCGCATTCACACCGCAGTACTTTTCCCACAAAGGTTCATGAGAACTTAGTTCATGAGAACTCTTTAGTTCCCATGAACTAAGTACAGATCACGTTCACACCGGAATAAGTCCCTGGGGGAGGATTAGGAAAATGAAGCCGCTGATGTCACTTCTTCTTCTTCTGCTTTGGGTTTACTGGCAGGCTACAAACCACTTCACGGCGTATACTGCCGCCCACAGTCCCCGGCCGGAAGTCCCCGGAGTTGGGGACTGGCTTCAGTAGAAGCTGCTGGGACTCCCAGCAGCTTCTACTGAAGCCTTCCGAGTAAATCGCCAGAACGCCGACACCTCCTCATCTCCACCGCTCCCATGTTTTATTTTGTGTTGCCATAAGTTAGTTTCTCTGCGTTTCTGCGCTGGGCTAATGCTAATAATGCTAATGCGAGGATAATAAAATGGCAGCTTCACAAAACCTTTTGGGAGTTTTACGGGGCGTGGTTTGCAATCCGCCCAGCCAATCAGAAATATAGCTCTTTTCTCACAAGAGAGCCGCACGAAAGTTCTCATGAACCTTTGTGGGAAAAGTACTGTGGTGTGAATGCGCCTATTGAATTCAAAGTTCCATCACTGCACATCTTCCTTTACTCATCTTTCATCAGTGCGGCTTATTTTGTGAAGATACTCAAACACAATCAGAAGGACAGAAACTACCAGTATTCACAAATGTCAGTGATATTATGCAGTGTCAACCAAATGTATTTTGAGATGTCATGTGACATAAAGAGGGACTTAACTAGGTTAGGGTTAGGGTAAACCAAACCTTAATGTGGTCAATCAAAACCATTTGACTATTTAAACAAAATATGATTAATGGATCCCAATAATAAATGTTCCAGATGTCTAAAATAAACCTTGTGCAGCTTGGATGGCATCCTAACAACCCACGCTTTCAACAAAACTTGGAAACCTTCACTCATTAACTACTCAGTTGCAGTAATAGAAAGTAAAGTTGGGAGGTCTACGAGTTTGTCAAGTTTTGCCTAATCCAATTCACGTAGTTCAAATCTAATAAGGGGTATCTAATGAACGAACACTCAATAACATGAACACTATCCAACTACAGAGTTCTAACAACTGAGAAGTATTTTTCTGTGCAATACAAGGATTAGCAGTGATCGTGAACATCCAAGTTTCAGTAAACCAACCTACCTAACAACCAATATGGCAATGCAATCATAAACAGATAATGCTGTTGAGAAAGTGTATCTTTTATATACTTATTGAATCACA
Organism: Harpagifer antarcticus; assembly: GCA_902827135.1. Lineage (NCBI taxonomy): Eukaryota > Metazoa > Chordata > Actinopteri > Perciformes > Harpagiferidae > Harpagifer > Harpagifer antarcticus. The sequence goes on from CADEHL010000998.1 coordinate 3,358,238, forward strand.
AATACTGAGAGAAAAACATCAACTTGCCTTCATCTGAATGTCCTGTGCATCCCAATTAGGACGGAGTCTGCCGAGGAGATCCAGGATTCCTTTATGAGGCTTATGTTCGTCAATACGAAGGTCAAAATGAAGAAGCTGATTCCTAGCACCACCACTCTTACTGTCCATCTTCAACAAGATGAGCAGATACTAGGCCTTAAGAAAAAGTTTGAGGTCCGGAAATCTTCAGAAACAAAACTCTACTCTGTTGGAAGACCATCAAAACATCGTCCGAACGCTGGCCACTTGGATCAAACTTTTGGAGGCAAACCGTGGATTTAATCTTGAAACAAGAAGAAAATGAATAAAGCAATGTTGAAAAGAGGTAGAAAAGTCAAAATAATCCACAGCAGAGCGTGGTGATTTGCTTCTGTCAGGACATTTGGAGAGCCATTGGCAGGTGACTGAAGTTGTCCAGTTGTGTGTCCAGTGACTCAGCAGTACAGCTTATCAGGGGCCAATGTTCCTCTGGGCATCTCCATCCACACTCGTGCAGAGTTTACATATTAACCACTGCAGGGACCTCGGCAGCAGGCAGGGGTAGTGTTAAAGGTCCCATGTCGTGCTTTTCCAGTGTTGGATACTTTAGCTGTTTTAGCTGGTTTAGCTGGTGCACCAGCTAAACCAGCTAAACCAGCCATCCTGGCCAGCTAAAAACAACAGCATCCATCTATCACCAGCTTATGTTTAATAATAGTATTAAATAGTCCATTCGGGAAGCTTACCAGAATTCCAGGTGACCAGCATACATTGTTTAAATACTGGTATGGTTATTTAAACCAGAGAACATAAATATATCACAAAGATTCATTGTGTCATGTATTCTGGTATCTACCAAAATAAAGACATTCTATAGTGTTCATAACAGTATTTTAAATTTCATAAATAGTAATAAATAGCTAGTTAATATAATAAAATACAAAGTAACAATACAATAATTATACAAATAACAACCAACCTGCAAATCAACCTATACAGCAGGTGCATTTGATATAAAATAAAAGTAATAAATAAAATTCAATATTTAAATGGTAACAAAAACAGTAACACTATGTATGATAAGAAAAAGGCAACAAAGAAAGTGTTTTTTGTTTTTCCTTGTGTAGCGTCCAGCCTTTCCCAATCTGGTCTGCATTTCTGTCTGTTGAAGCCACTTCTTGGCTTTCATCTGTGGAAGCCGTGGCGCTGTAAAAAGCACGACCAATCATCTGAGCCGGCCCGGCTAAAGTATCTGGATGGCCTACCTGCCTGTCAGCCTTCCATCTGTGCACAAACTTATCTCGTGCCCTCATTGGTCATGTGCGCGTTCGTGTGTGTTGGAGGAGGGGCTCTGTGAGGAAGTCTGAAGGAAGGGGCAGATTCTTTTCGGCTGCGTACTTTCAAATTCTAGCGCACTCAAGCTGGTTTCTCCGTTCTTACCTACCCTACCTTTAACATTTGGGCTGCTGTGGTTGCCAGAACTTGACCGGTAAAGTATGGTAAAATACATTACAAATTACAGTTGGTTGGCATAGATGTTACATTCAACAATTGCTTATGATGAATTAGAATGGCAAAAACAAATAGAGCTAGTGTACACGGTGCAGCTGTATTATCTGGGAAATAGAAGAATCGGATCAGGATTCGATATTCTTTACATTACATTACATTACATTGCATTTGGCTGACGCTTTTATCCAAAGCGACTTACAATAAGTACAATCGACCAGGAAGACACAACCTTGAAGAAAACAGAATCATATAAGTACATCAGGTTTCATAGAGCCAAACATTTCAAGTGCTACTCAACTGGCTATAGATAAGCCAGTCCTTTATTAGTATATACGTGCTCTGTTAGCAATTCATTGTTAATAATTCTATCGCTCGAAGTGGAGTCGACAGAGATGGGTTTTCAGTCTGCACCGGAAGATGTGTAAGCTTTCTGCTGTCCTGATGTCAATGGGGAGCTCATTCCACCATTTTGGAGCCAGGATAGCAAACCCACGTGTTTTTGCTGATGGGAACTTGGGTCCCCCTCGCAGCGAGGGTGCAGCGAGTCGTTTGGCTGATGCAGAGCGGAGTGCACGTGCTGGGGTGTACAGTTGAACCATGTCCTGGATGTAGGAAGGGCCAGATCCATTCGCAGCATGGTACGCAAGTACCATTGTCTTGAAGTGGATTCTAGCAGTTACCGGAAGCCAGTGAAGGGAGCGGAGGAGCGGAGTGTGTGGTGATGTCACACACAGTGACATCGCGAGCTACAAATATAAATACGCCATTTTCCTGGAGGTGCAAATATCCTGGAGGTGCTAATATAAACAGCTAGCTAACGTAGCCAGGCAGAGAAAATCGCTGCATGTCTTCGGATTACATCTCTGGACTTGAGGGGTGTGCTCTAGGTCATTACCAGCGTGAACTAGAGCTGTGTGGGTTGTCGGGTCGCCCTTACAGACTGCCTGCAGATGTATGCAAAAACGACCCTCAAAAGTGGCCTTCGGTCGATTTTGGCACCATCTACGTCTATCTTCTGGAAACACCAGGTGAATACCCCACTTGTCACAATAATATTATCATGCCATTGCATATATGTGGTATTTTGAGTTGACTAGATATTGATTAAGGCAATAGACTATGATATTCTGCTTGCACCTCGCGTGAAATGGTGGATACCGGAAGTACGGTGTCGCCCTCGGCCCAATACCCGTATGTGTGTGTGAAAGAATTGGCAGACAATCAATATCAAATGAATCGGATCATTATTAGCATCAGCATTTGATCACCTTTGTCGACTTGCCTCTAATAAGCCTTGGTAGAACTAGTGTCCGAGTTATGGGGTCCAGAACTGACTGAAGACATGTGGTTCTATGTACAGGAAACTGGAACTTTGAACAGGTGTTTTCATCTTTTCTGCCTGAAGATTCACAACTTCTTGATCAGGTGTTTGATGTGGGCAAACTACCATGCTAAAATATATAATAATAATTAAAAAAATTACTGGAAAATGCAAAGAAATCAGGGAAAATTGAACAAAACACCTTCTCTGTACTCAAAATGAACCCTATTTAACAGATATCAGTCAACGCTACTAACCACAAAGACCTGACACTTGTGTCCAAATGGAGCTTAACATATTTTCTCTCCATACACTGAGCTCTCTTGCAGTGATTTTCTCTGATACTTGATGCCCCATCTAACATTAAACTGAGCGTGCAGCAAACATCAATGCAGTCTCAAAGGCTGTAAGCAGAATTTACATTACAGTTTACTTTATTGAAGTTCATTCAAGCTAAAAGCAAGCATACGCCGAAAATCATGCCAATAAGATGACTTATGCTTCTGTAAATAATTGTCAGATGCATTACACTTGGCTGCACGAGCAAAGACGGGTGGAGTCTATTGTCTGAACCGAGTCACTAGAGAAGCCATTTAAATATCATAGATTTAGTCAATTCAAACACGACCTTCCCTGCTAGCTCAATGCCATGGAACATTTCAACATGATCACTGTGTAAACACAAAACGAATTTCATAAACATTGGAGCAGCATGTTTTCAGTCTGTTAAATTATTTAGATGTTGGGCCAATGTTTACCATTTTGCATCATTACAGTAATTGCCTAGAAGTCACGAATGCGGTGATCGTCTTAAACCGAATACTTTGCAAGCTTTTAGACGAAAATGAAATTCACTTGCCATCAAAGAGCGTCTCATCATCAAAGATGTCGTGTATTGAAAGAGAGATGAGTGTCTCGATTACAAATGTAAGGGTCAGGCAGTAGAAAGGAGAAGTGGAGTCGGTGTTTGTGTGACTGCATGTACCTCTCAAGCACAGCTGAACAAAGGCTGGGAGACGACAGACAATAACCCAGGCACGTATTCTGTCATGACACTTATGCAGATTCACCTGCTGTACGCCTGGCTTCCCTTTCTTACCTGTTCCTCTTGATTGTTGGGATGGAGAACAGACATTAACGTTCAGGCCTTGAAAATTAATCATTCATGAAAGGATCAACAAAGTAGCAGTTGTGTTGAAGACAGCGTTAAAGACGACCAAAGCTGAGATAATGGTGCCGGAGTTTCACGTGACTTCTTGACATTATCTACACTAAGAGTCTTTTTCACTCGAGTCCTATTAGCATTGGATCCATGAGCTAAGTCTATTCAGAAATAAGGGAATAAAAGAAGTACAGGAGGAGAATAACAGAGAAGAGAAGAAGATTGCATTTCATACAGAATAAAGGTATTCTAATTCTGATGGAAAGAGCTTTAGGTGAAAGTGCTATAAGATGAATAATCTAATTCAAGTAGATATTTTAAAATAATAAATGAAGATGATCTTATGGTGGCATTAGAAGAATAGTCAGGGGTCACCAGTGAAAACACTCTTTGGCGTGAAATCTTATTATGTATCTTATCTCTTATGTACATTGCCTTGTGTTTTTTAAGCTGCTGCAACGCAAGCATTTCCCAAATTGGGATAAATAAAGTACCTATCTATCTATCTATCTATCTATCTGATTGTAGCTACTGTACACTGACCACTTCATAAAGCGTTCTTCTTAAAAGTGAAGGTTTTCTTATACGGCGTAGTTTGAGGTCGGTCAGGTGAGATGGTTTAAGGCCATGATCTTTTTCAAATAGCAGCAGCATTTAATGAATTGTGAGTTCAAACGAAAGAGATCAAAACTTAAATGTGTTGAATTGTTTCGGCATTTCAAATTAGAAGTTCTTAAGAAGTTCTCAAGACATCTAGACTCTCGGACAAGAAAAGATCACACTGAGCGCACAGTCGTTATAATAATCCAGAAGAAGAATGTGTATATAGTTTTAGTTTTCAAATTTGTATCACGTTTACATATTTATTCCTCTAATTTGAACTTGTATCCGTTGTAATTCCTGTCAAAATCATTCGCATATCTTGACAGTTGTCATGAGTTTTTGTGTTGTTCCTACTTTTTATAACATTTAATAATTACGTTTTTGTTTGGTAGGATGAAGTGTTTTAAAATAGGTTTGCAACATGAAATGGGATACTCTGGACATAAATCATTATTTTATGAGGTTTTATTTAGATACTATATACCTCAAATGCCAATGAAGACTCAAGTATTTGAGGTGCACTGCTAAAGGCCCGGACACAGCAAGCCGATTTTGGCCGTCGGTGGGCGTCAGGCCGACGATGAGTGTCGACACGGCCTACTCAGATTGGTGTGTCCCGCACCGTCGTGTCTGTTCAGCCGTGCCGACGCCTTTTCGGCCAAAGGCAGTCGGCAAAATAAATCACTCTGATTGGCTGTCCAGCTAGTGAATCAGTGCATGAGAAGCGAAACGGAAGTGAGGGACCCAAACAAACGATTAAGAAGGCAAATCTGAGATTTCATTTAACTCCAGCTCTCGACTCAGGTTCGGGAAAGCCCCATGAGCTTCTCGCTGTAGAGTGAAAATGGAACGCACACGCTATTTGTTGTTTGTTTATATCACGCAGTCTGTTCTTCTTCTCTCGGTTATCACGCAGTCTGTATTCCGGTTGTTGCCTCTTTTGAATGACGAATACACACTACCGCCGCCTGCTGGTCAGGAGAGTTATTGCCACTCACGCATGCGCAGTTCGAACGTGCTTCTGGCCGTCTGCTGAAGTCTTTGCGGTGTGTTCCAGTGCGACACATGGCCAAGACGCAGAGACGAGAGGCGACGCGACAGTCGGGGGTCCGTCTGTATCAGTTCTTTGGTGTCAGCTTGGTGTGCACGGGCCTTAAAAAGGAGATTTAGTCTTATTGAGGTAAATCAAGTAAAAACTTGTATTGGTTAAATTATTATAATACAAATAATAAAAAATGTTAATTAGATACATATATGTTTAGAAATTGTACACATGGATAACTGAATAAATTATGAAAAGTGCAAAAATGCAAATTGCATTATACTTGCATTCCAGATATTTTCAAAATGGCAAGAAAAGGGTTATTTTATCTACCACTAAGAGAACATTTTGAAGAATATATAAATCACACCACTTAATTAAATTTCTTAACAATTTCAAATGAATTTGTCCTTCACAGCGCAACACTTGCAACACAAAAGCCGTGGTTCCTTTATTCTCCGGGCTTCTTGCCGTCTTTCAGAAGTTTTTGAAAAGAGAAAATGTCCTTTTATTATACGGCAAACAGTTGTTGGTGTCCTTTATCACACATGTCTCTGAAGAGAAAAGAGAGAGAGCGCTATGCAGACATTTAACCTTTTTATATAGTCTCACAATTGAGGCTCTCAAGGCCTTTCATTTGTGAAGTTCCTGTGGAAAAAAATCAGGGAGCTTGGACTCATTACATCTACCGGTACAGTATATTTATATTTCAGCTCCAATCAAAGCTAGCCAATATGCCATCCCTATGTATTTTCTCCTCTGAGCCCTGCCTCCCCACTATAATTTCCACAGACATTTTGTGTGCAAATTCAGTAATAGACACATTTATCACATCAAAAGGGATTCAATTTTCTTTTCAATCATCCACCGGTATGAATAGCGCCACATCCTCTGCGGCCAACAATGAGGGGCCATTACCGTGAGCCAGAGGATGGCTTTGCCTTCTCTTTGCATTCAAGGGGAAAGTGTGTCAAACTGTTTGCTGACGCTCACGTTTGTTCTAGGCAAATGGAGACAGCTTTCAGACAGGTTAGTATCCAATTTTATTGTCAGACAAATGTCATTTTTGTTTGGGGCCACGGTAATCATTGGGCTCAGACACCGGTGTTCCTCGACAGTAAAGCCTGCAGTTAGTCCATTTAATACTCTAACTCTCATGTCAGTAACAGATTGCCGAGTCCAGACATGACACCCGCTGTCTCCTCATTATGTGAAGAGGGAGACATGCAGGATTCAGGCCTCGAGGTGAGGAGGGAGGGGTTGATTGACCGAGACATTGTTGATCTTAAATTAAATACTTTGCAACTGCAATTAATTGTTTGGTTGCACTGACAGATCTGAGATGTGGAAGTTTCCGTCAAGCTTTGGAGGAGCTGCAGGAGTGTTGTCCTTACAGTTACTGTACGTCACTTACTGCTCGTTCAAGGCTGAATGCTTCTACAGGTAAGGTAAGGTAAGGTAGGTGAGGTAAAATGAATTCAGTCAGTACTGTACAATGCTGTAGTTTAATTCCCGTTTAGGGAGTTTTGCTCAGAGTTATTAGTAACAAAATAGAAAAAATGCTTCTTCATTTTGTATCCCCTTTATCTCTCACACTACTCCGAAACACCTTATTACTTCATTCACTTAATTTACCTATGAATCGTGCTGCATTAAAGGTTTTCTCAAAAACACAGCTATTGACTGCAAAAACATAATATTATGTCAAATAAACATTTTAAGTTGCTGAAAATAAAAAGAAACTGTAGCTAAAATTACTTCCTACATTTAGAAAAAGGTATCCAATAAATATTAGTACAATAATAAAGACAGACCATGTATTAGCTTTTAATTTGGGATGTCTCATGTTTCCCTAACAACTGGTACTACTGACTAACTGCTGCACAGCGGTGGTGGCGAAGTCGATAGGGGCTTGGCAACTGGAAGGTCACCAGTTCAAGTCCCGGCAAGACCAAGTGCTACGAGGTGTCCCTGAGCAAGGCACCGTTCCCTACACTGCTCCCCGGGCGCCGTACAAAATGGCAGCACACTGCACTAACACTAGGATGGGTCAAATGCAGAGAAACAATTTCCCCACGAGGGATTAATAAAAGTCCATCTTAAAACTATAATATAATAATGTAATGAATAAATACTCTCTGAAAAGCATGACTCTTGTTGACTTAATTCCATCAAATAAAGCATTTAAGGATCAAACCGTTGCCAGTGTCGGCACCATCACGCTTTCTTTTGCAGCTAACGTCTCTGCTGACTTTTCTGTCATCTCCTGCCACAATTTATACATGGCCCCTCGCTGCCAAACCACCCGAGCCACAGCTGATGATCTCATGCCTGCAGCCAGCACCGGACGGCCCAGAAAGCTTGGCTTAATCTCATATCTTTGGCTCCATCTCTCACCACAATATGTTGGGGTGTACATCGTCCAACAATGCTGTCTTGTCTTAGGCCTGCGTCGATTCGAAGGGGCAAATCGTAAGCTAAATCATTCTCAATTTATGCATTTGAAGTCTACGGGCGAGCTTGTGATGCTAGGAGGTGGTTGGGACAAGGTTTACATAGCATGGCACTGAAACAATTTCAAAATGAAGAACGAGCCACAAAAACCACGTCAGCACACGAAGCAGAGGTAGCCCATTTACTTTGATGTTAAGTAGAGTGATTTCTAGTTGTGGTCTGGCTTACGAATTGTATTTGAAGTTGGGGCAATGAACAATAATTATCTGAATTGAGACCCTGCAAACTGAAAATAAGAAACATTTCTTATTAATGACATATTGAAAGTCATAAATAATGCAGTGCAAAGATGCTGTGCGTGGATTTATTTGACTGACTAATTTATTTCACAGGATGAAATGAGCAGCCGACGCTGAGGATGATGTTTAAAATACAGTATAGCTCAATATCAGCAGTCACATATGTTCACATTCTGGCTTTCTACATTAAATATGTATTGCATAGGCTCGTCCCCTGACCTTGGCTTGGGAGAGAGCTCGCATCATTTCATCTTGAAATAAAAAGAAAGACTGCCAGCAATTATAGCACGTTAATTACATATTCACTTTCATCTGCTGGAGAATCACACAGATCTGCCTTCAATGCTGCTGTTGGGTTTCTTTTGATGCGGGGGGAAAAGCGCTGTACTCTATTTTAAAAACCTCTGTCAAGTGCCCTGTCTAGTTAATATCTGCTTGTCTTTACCTGTTTTGGTTATGAGCACGGCTCGTTTAATCTTTGAGAGTCAAGGGAAAAAAGGAATAAATAGGTAGCCTATTGCATTCCTGCAGAAATGAGTGATTACGTGCATGGATTAGCACAGACAGACCGAGGATTGTGATCTTGGGTAAAACATAACATTTGTGAGAAAAACATCAGCTGACGCTTTGATCCAAAGGGAATTACAATAAAAATAAATTAGCAAGAATGCTGTAAGTACATTAGATTTCAAACGCCATCCCATACTACGTTTATATTAAGCTAAACCATTGCAGTGCAACTATGTTAGCTTCAAGTAAGCCAAACCATTGCAGGTGCTACTACGTTAGCTTATATTAAGCTAAACCATTGCAGGCGCTACTACGTTAGCTTAAATTAGGCTAAACCATTGCAGTGCAACTATGTTAGCTTCAAGTAAGCCAACCCATTGCAGGTGCTACTACGTTAGCTTATATTAGGCTAAACCATTGCAGGCGCTACTACGTTAGCTTAAATTAGGCTAAACCATTGGAGGTGCTACTACGTTAGCTTAAATTAGACTAAACCATTGCAGGTGCTACTATGTTAGCTTCAAGTAAGGCAAACCATTGTGAGTACTTCTACATTAGTTTCAAATAAACTACACCATTCATTGTACTATGTTAGCTTCACATAAGCCAAACATTTCTAAGTGCTACAGGGTTGCCAACTTTGGGTACCTGGCTGGAGTGAGATTTTGATATCATGGGTTTATTACACATATGCGCACTAAATGACTGCTATCGTGTCAGCAGCGGGACCTTAGCATATATATATAGGATGTATATACAATATATACAAATACACAATATTGGACACAGACTATAAAGGGCACACAGTTTCATTCAGTAATGAAAGTCAAACACATGTTTGTTTCCACTGTTTTATTGTGTGCCTGTCGCAATAAGCAATTCATTGACTTATGGTACGAGAAATAAACATGAAAATGAACTCGATACATTTCCATTTCCATGAGGATGTGACTAGCAGTTTGAAAGGATGTACTTGAATTATTATTATTATATATTATCATTATGTCAGTGGTCTAAAATGGTCATACAACGGTGCCGACAATATTATCGTTTATCGCAATAATTTCCGGGAAAATGTATCCAACTAAATTAATTATCGTGAGAGGCCTATACATGAAATCACACAAATCTACAGACTTACTCCAAACTGCCAAATATATTAATTAACATACTCTCACATACTCTTTGACTCTATTTTGAACAATAAGCAGCAGACTTTTACTTTTTTATCATTTCTACTGGATCTTAGATCTGCGCATGCGCAAAACGGGTCGGGGATTGACCAACCGGCTCCCACTCATGGATGTATAATAAGAACTCTACTGTCTGTTAACTTTGTTAAGAGTGGTGGGGGCGGGGAGGGAGGGAGCGGATCGACAGCTTGAGCAGCTGTCAACTCAACATTGTAAATAACCAACTAAAAACGATCGCCGGTTCATCTTGTTTTTGGCGTGAGAATAGTTTGGGGGTCCTTCTCACTTCGGTTACATGGATTCCGTCCCTCACTTGCGTCGTTTCCCTGTGACTAGTCCCTCCCACCAGGGAAGCATGGAGAGACGCAAGTAAACCACGAGAAGCAGGGAAATGAGTTTTAAGAGCAATGGGACGTCTTTTGCTCCGGAGCGTCACGTGAAGCGACGTCCGTTTGTGATGACGCTGCACAGCTGATCGTCTGACATCAGGGCCCTTTCTCATTTCAACAAATCCCCCTCCTCGACTCCTCGACTCCTCGGTCCTCCGGTAGAGACCCGGAAATGAATTTTAGCGCGCCATGTTGAAAGACATCTAATTTCTCTAAATGCACTTCGAGGACTGAGGATCGAGCGTCAAGGAAGCTCTCTGGAGGAGCTCTAACCGAGGATACACTGATGGGTCCTCCAGGGTCCTCCAGGGTCCTCCAGGGTCCTCCAGGGTCCTCCAGGGTCCTCCACGGTCCTCCACGGTCCTCCACGGCTCCTTCGCGGATGCATTTCCGGGAACAGGGATGTTTCAAAGAGTCGTGACGCACGGCCGGACTTATCTCAGCCAATGACAGCTCTGCATGCATCCCCTGGATATTAATTTAGAAACTGCTCTCATCGCAACGTGATGTTTCCAGAGAGAACAGCTGTGAGGTCCGTGCAGAAAGCAGAGCAGTGTGTATAATATATATCACTCAGTATAACAGGCATACTCTCTTTATTTGCTGTAGTTTAGTAGATATCTACAAACAAAGAGTCCATATTTTTCTAAAACCATTTAGTGCTTCACATAATAAAATACACAACGGCTGTAGCCTGATTATGCTTTAGGAGCTGTAGCGTGTGTGTGGTGTAGGTGTGTGTGGTACAGTGTGTGCGTAGATGCAGCGGGCAGACGAGGTGTCCTCTGCTTACTTTTAATACTTGTAAATAAAACGTTTGGCCCGTAATTTATTTCCCTCATTGTAGCGACCAGAGAGAGAGAGAGAGAGAGGGGGGGGATATATCCAGTCTCTGATAGTGTTACGTTATTATGAGATTGCTCTGTTTGATTCTGAAATTGTATATATATATGTGTGTGTGTGTGTGTGTGTGTGTGTGTGTGTGTGTGTCCCCGCATCTGTAGCATGTTATTGTCTCATTATACCGCACTGTGAATGAAAAAGTAAATATAAGTCGTCATGAACACATCTGTCCATCAGACATCCTGTCACGTCTCTTTAAAATGACCGCTCAGAGGAGAGGAGTTCTCATTTCTCTAACCGCCTGCTGCTTACCCTCCTCTCTCCTCGGCTCCCCTCCTCGGCTCCTCCGCTCGCATCTCGCATCTGTGGGCGGGACTAAGTCTCGAGGATAGGAGTCGAGGAGGGGAGTTCGAGAAATGAGACGGGGCCAGACTATTTCCACACACACCCCCGCCTCTGTTAGTACATATTTACTGACACAAACATTTGTATCATCTGTTGTAGACCCAAATAAATAAAATTAAATAAGAACTCATTCTCAAAAAAGATAAACGCCATTCTTAAAATGTATAAACGAACAATAGTTTGATTAATATTGATTAGAGTACACAATATAAATAAAATAATTGAGAGACGAAAAAGAGATATGTTATCTATCAAAACCCAGTTAGATTAACATTCATTGGATTGCACACTTTGTTTGTTTGGATATGTAGCAAAGTAACATTTTAAATAGCACTTAATGACTGACTGAATGAAAATGACAATAAATGAAAATGTAAAACGAAAAAAGGGATCTTGAAAATATTTCCAAAAAATGAATTAAATGATTTTTGACCACTTTGTTGTTCAGATATATCACATATTTGTAACTAAATGATGCATTCATTGAAACAAAACACGGTATAGACTGAGGAGTGACTCCCGTGAGGTTCATGTATTTTCTTCACTCCGCAGGGAAACTGCTCTCATGTCAAGAAGCATCAGATCAGTGCATGCACTGCCTCGTCCAATCAGTGAGCGATACACAGTAAGGGGGCGGGGCAAGTGTCTGAGGATTTCATCGGAGGATGGTCTGGTGGTTCCTCCGTTATCGATCCTCGCTCCTCCGGTCAAAAATAAGGCCATTGGGACGCTACTCAAGATGGCGCAGACAAATCAACTTCCGGTGAGACCGAGACCGAGGAGCGAGGAAATGAAAAATAAGAGAAGTGAGAAGGACCCTGCATACAGAAGGGATATTTGTGTATGGCCAAGCTGCAATGACAAAACAGGTGGGTTTACAGATCTTACGAAAGTGTAGATCAATTGTGAGCTTGTTTCAACCATTTTGGAGCCAGGATAGAAAACAGGCCCGTTTTTGTTGAGGAGAAAACACACATTTAAACACACACTCACTTCTCCTCTCAAAGAAAGAGTCTTTATTCTACAACAGACTCTCTTTAGTGGCTGTTGTAATTTGTCCTGTCAGGGAGTATAAGGAGGAGGTTGAGAGGTTTGATAAACACTCTGCACTCCCTATCCCACATTACCCTCCCTCTGTGTCAAAGAGCAATTTACATAGAGATGGTAATGTCGCTGCCATGTTAGATCGGAGGGCAGCAGAGTGGAACAGTGTCAGCCCCATCAGCACAACCTGCAAGAACAGAGCGTTTCACTGGGAGAAATTAAATGAAGTCTGCATGCTACCAGGGCAAGAGAGAAGAGAAGAGGAATTACATCAAAATAGCTTGGATTTGAAGTTAAATATACACATTAATCGATTCTAACCACTTTTGGAAATGTTACCTGATGAAGTGTGAGGTGTCTTTGAGTAAACACAGATGAAATGATTGGCCATAAATAGAACATCACCTTTGATATGCTACTTAATGCAGAGGTGAAGAGATCAAATCAGATCAATGGTGAAATCCTCACAGCAATCTTTGTCACAAACATGGCCTGTTATGTTACGTTACATTACATTAGGATATCCAAAGCGACTTACATACTCAATACTGTGGACAATCCCCACAGGAGCAGTTTGGGGTGAAGTGTCTTCAGGGACACAACGACATGCTGACTGCAGTGGGGTTTGAACCTGTGCTCCCCTGATTCGAACACCAACGCCCTACCCACTGCGCCACACACCTCCGTCTATCATCGATTTAATAAAAGTAAGTAATCATGTCCATGTTAATTTAAAAATGAAGACATATTTTACTCTAAGTTCTCTTATTCTAAAAGCATTTTCTATTTATGCTTTTCAGTCGCGTAGGCGCAACTCTATTCTGTCTCCAGCAGTCTCCCAGAAATTGTGTTTGTTCACCACTTATAAGTTTTAAAATATATATATTGCTAACCCAATACACTACAAAATGCTGCCTGAAATGTTGTTTTTATCACCAAAGTGAAGAAATGTTTTAAATGAATATATCTGCTAAGTGTTAACTGCCATGGAATTTCATATATTTTCCTACAAGACTTGCAATCAATTACGTGCATGCGGCAATTAAAGCATGACAAGATTAACAGAAAGTTGAGACAGAAGCAACACATTTATCTTATTTCAACACAAAATGTTCCCTAACCTTGACAAAAGCACGTAACACGTATTCTCTGGTGTCAAAGTTAGTAAGGGAAATAATTATCCCATTTAAAAACAATTATCCGTAGAATATAAATTCAATATCCACGACAGTGATTGGATGAAGTTCAAACAGAAGTAATAACAGATCTTGTTATACAATGACAACAGTCTGTTTTATTAGTCACCTATTATGACAGCAGTCATCCTCGAACTCAGACACACACACACACACACACACACACACACACACACACACACACACAGTCTTAATGTTTAACCAGGAGTGTTACTATCGGACACAGGAGTAAATTATATAATCTCTATATGTACTCTTCTTCAAAAATACTTGCAAGAGAGATTTTTCAAAGTAGATGCTTAATGTTTAGTTTTTTCTCATTCTGTGTGTGTGACTAACTCTTTTTTTGTGTTCAAATTGAAAAACATACAAACAAGAGCTATCTATATGAGGTAAGTAAAGCCCTTCATGTAACGTAACATTTTGACACAACTAGCATTTCCTCACACTCAGCGCAGTTTAGGCAAAAGCACAACATGTCACTCAAACTGTAAATACCCCGGAGACCGAAAACAGCTCCTGCCAATTCAAAACAGTGTCAAACACACTCAGGCTTGTGAGACATATTAAACCTAAAGGCTGCAGATACTGAGGCTGCTACATGATACACTCCGTCTTAACAACTGTGGACCCACACTGTCAGCAAACACACACACACACACCAGCGGTTTGCTACTGTCTGCAGAAACAGGGAGCGCTACAGAAAAAATAAATACAATTCTCTCCACAAATCCTCCGAGACGCTGGGTGGAGGAAAGAAGAGTGTGTGTGTGTGTGTGTGTGTGTGTGTGTGTGTGTGTGTGTGTGTGTGTGTGTGTGTGTGTGTGTGTGTGTGTGTGTGGTGTGTGTGTGTGTGTGTGTGTGTGTGTGTGTGTGTGTGTGTTGTGTGTGTGTGTGTGTGTGTGTGTGTGTATTTAAGGGGACTGGAGGACCTAAATGGAGAAGGCGTGCTGTGGTGGCCTGTTAATGTTCAGGGGGGCTCAGAGGACCTGAGATTTGAATGTGTGTGTGTGTGTGTGTGTGTGTGTGTGTGTGTGTGTGTGTGTGTGTGTGTGTGTGTGTGTGTGTGTGTGTGTGTGTGTGTGTGTTAACAGAGGTACTGAGGTTAAGTAAGGCTGTTCTGAACAGGCCTGATGGTTTTTTAAAGAGACAATGGAAAAACGTTTAATGTAAATTACATAAACAGATTGGACAGAAGAGAATGATAAAGAATGTCTGTCTGTATGTAAACTCTATGCATGTGCTTTTATTTTGCTGAGGAGAGTAAAACCATGGGATGTAGGACATGTTGGCCTGGCTTCACCTTTTTCTAAGGGATGTTTCAGGGTTAGAACCTGTTTGATTGTGTTTAAATACATATGATTTTAATTTGCTTTATATAAACACGGCTGCACCTTATGGACCTGCACCAGTATATATCTGACTACAACGATTCCTTTGATGGCTTACGGACTGTTATTGCCAACAAGAATTGCATCTCGAGCTTCTCCATGAGCCTGAGTCTTCACCATGTATATGAAACGTAATTTCCCCCTCGAATTGAAAAAAGTGTTTTGATTGAAAACTATCAGCGTATATAAATGGCTATATTATAAGTCAGAAAATAGTTTTTTATGAATCAACCCTCAAGTTAAGTCTAAAAAAAAAAAACACTTACATAACATCAGTGAGGGTGAAAGGATTTTCATAGTTAAAGACTTTGTGTAGTTACGATGGTGAAGGTTTATGGACGACTTAATCCAGACAGACAGACAGACAGACAGACAGACAGTCTCTCTCAGTGAAAGAGGCAGATTGAAAACGTACATTTTCTGTCACTGAAAAGTAATCACCATTGTTTGTCTTTTACTTTTACGTAGTGGAAAATAAATTGCAGCTGTGAATATGTTGAATGTTTGTATCCAGGCCGCACGTCTTGGGACAAGTTTGAGGCTCGGCGCTGAGCGTTTTATTTGTGAGTCGATTCTGACCCAAACAGAGCGACCTCCTGCCGTCCTGCTGCCACGCACACATTAAGGTGCACTCAAGCTACAATCGAGCAAATTCACAGCAGTCCACGGGGAATTCTCACATAAACACACACATAGCAGGTTTTGTTTTACCTACGTAACAGTTTCACCAGGAGACTATGCTCCAATTCAAACACTGAGTAAGTGCATTGAATAAATCAATGACTGGATGCGTCAGAACTTTCTTCAATTAAACAAAGATAAAACTGAGGTAATGGTTTTTGGAGCCAAGGCAGAATGTATAAAAGTTAGCGCTGAGCTTCAGTCTGCAATGTGCAAAACAACAGAGCCAGAAATCTAGGTGTAGTCATGGACTCTGACCTGAGTTTCAACAGTCACATTAAAACAGTTACTAAATCAGCCTACTATCACCTAAAGAACATATCTAGGATTAAAAGACTAATGTCACAGCAGGATTTGGAAAAACTTGTCCATGCTTTTATCTTCAGTAGATTGGACTACTGCAATGGTGTCTTCACAGGTCTCACTAAAGCATCTATTAGAAAGCTGCAGCTGATTCAGAACGCCGCTGCTCGAGTCCTCACTAACACTAAGAAAGTGGATCACATCACTCCTGTTCTGAAGTCTTTACACTGGCTTCCTGTGTGTCAAAGAATACATTTCAAAATACTGCTGATAGTTTATAAAGCTTTGAATGGTTTAGGCCCAAAATACATTTCTGACCTACTGCTAAATGATGAACCATCCAGATCTCTCAGGTCTTCAGGGACTGGTCAGCTTTCTGTCCCCAGAGTCAGAACTAAACATGGAGAAGCAGCGTTCAGTTATTATGCTCCATCTGGAACAAACTCCCAGAAACCTGCAGGTCCGCTGCAACTCTGACTACTTTTAAATCCAGGCTGAAGACTTTTCTTTTTGCCGCTGCTTTTAATTGAACTATTCATATCTTAGACTGCACTGTAACTTTTATCCATGTATTTTTTCTTTTAATGTTGATCTTATTATCTTTTCTTTTTAATGACTGATTTTAAATGCCATTTTCTTAATGTCTTTCATTTTTTGTAAAGCACTTTGAATTGCCTTGTGTTGAAAAGTGCTATATAAATAAACTTGCCTTGCCTTGAAGGTATACGAAAGTAAAGTTTACTCGGTAAGCAGATGCCTCTTTTATTTGTGTTGTAGTTTTTGCCAAATTAGCTTTCTCTTTATTAGCCACTCTGGTGTTTATAAAGAGTCTGATGCTAAAGTCAGACTGAAGAGTGAACGACTCTATAGGATTTACACAGTGTATGATAATAATATATATAGGTGGTAAGAAAGCAATGCTGCTCCAAGATATCATGCACTAAGAAAATGTTCACAGAGTCCATTATTATTCATATCAAAGGTCCATAGAGTACTTTGAGGATGTTACCATGCAACCTTACATTAGATGTCAAAGCACGGATCCAAAAACGCTCTTTACAATCTTAAAGTGTATAGTGTAATTGTTGATTGAAAACCTAAACACTCAATAAAACCAAGGACAAAATGTGCCACTATCTCAACCTTACATCTTTACAATATGGAAATCAAAAGCTTTAAATTGCAGCAGATTGTCATCAGTATTGAAGTTGAGGAACTGAATAACACATATAGAATGTCAAGAGGTACAAGGCAGTGCATTATATAAAAACATGTACAACTCCCAAGCTGCATTAGGGTGAGAAACATCAAACAAGCTTTGATATATATGATACTATAGTGTTTAGTAAAAGACAGTCAAGTCAGATTGTCTTTATTTGACTGGGTCATCATTGGACAAACTCTGCGATCAAAGAGCTGCATTGTATATGTATATATATATATTATTTTCCAAGCAATGGTAGCTGAAGGTATAAGCCGCCAATCGGACATAAATACAGCATTTTTCAATCACAAATGTGAAGAATATGAAACAGATCAGCAAAAACCTACATTATAGTTGAATTGCCTTGAAGAGACGAGCAAGAATAGGCTAGACTTCAAAAGTATCCAAACACAATATTGCTTGCCCTTTGCTTCAGACTCTCTCAAAGCCAACCTTAAAAGCTGCTGAAGGTAGAGCCCATTAAACAGAGCTTATGACAAAAATGTCTCTAAAATAAATTGCGTAAACAAGCTTTAATTATCTCAGAGACTTCCGTGTTTCAATGCTCAGGATCAATGAGAAAATCAGTCAAAAAGAAAAGGGAACATTAGGAAAAACATTTCCCAATCATCCTTTCACAACAAACAGCTTCTCCACCTTTGCCCACTACATATACAACATACCCGTCTACGTATTGATGAAATATATAATTGAACTGCATTTCAGGGGTTCGTTTTTTCAAGTTGATGCTTCTTTTCAGAAATTGGTAGCAAAGAATATAAGCATGCAGAACTGTAACAATCAACAACAACAAAAGTGAAACCTAGTGTTACTTACCCAACGCATGTTGTGTTGTGTAGCATGTTGAACACATTTCCTTTCGCCTTAAACACTTGCAAAGCCCTTTTTTAAAGTGTTTTAAATCCTTAATTCCCTGCAAATGTGTGTTATCTTGCAGTCTTCTTCTTTCATGTATTTCCTGGTGCATCCCTGTGTGACTTAACCCATTAGCGCCGCCTGCAGGTCACTGGAGTAATAATAAAAAAAGGGTCCCTGGCATTAAAAGATAATTTTGCAAGTCAGAAAAATAAAAATGTGTCGTAAAAATGTGAAGTAACACATTTGTTTGTGTGAAACGCTCAATGAACCACATCTCTGGTCTCGCAGAACAACACACGACACATTTTAATTTTTTTGACTTGCAAAATTATCTTTTTTAATTGACAAACATCATATGTGTAATTCGTGGCACAATTCAAACGGGATCAAAAGATAATCTTTCTCTCTCCATTGACTTCAATACATACTTTTTCAGAAATAAGGTCCCATGGAGCTCCCCCGGAAGGGGAGGGACTTCGCCACTTTATGGGATTGTCACGTTTTTCAAATAGACTCAAGACTTACTTACAACATGTAAAGCAATTCATTTACTTTGCCTTTAAAGTCAGGAAGTGGTATTCAAAAGTATTGTAGTGTTACAAAACAACCAACAAAAGTGGTTTTGAAAGTTCAAGTTTTTCAGCATATTGGGATTTTATTTTCATTACATAACAGTTATTTAAGCTCCGTAAAGATGGAACGAGCAACTTATTTGGCAAACTTCTTGTAGGATCACCACTAACAGCTTTCCCTTTTACAATTTAAAATGACAAGCCAGCACTCAAAGAATATCAGTCAACAGTGGCTAATACAACCTTAAAGGTGGGGTAGGTAATTCACTTCAGAAACACTTTTTGTTATATTCCATGGAATGCTCTTAACATCCCGATAGCAATGAATACATTAAATGCTTTGACAATAAATACATATAAAAACGCATCCTTTGAAGCCGTGGCGTTGTAAAAAGCACGACCAATCATCTGAGCCGGCCCGGCTAAAGTAACTGGATGGCCTACCTGCCTGTCAGCCTTCCATCTGTGCACTAACTTATCTCGTGCCCTCATTGGTCATGTGCGCGTGTACTTTCAAATTCTAGCGCACTCGAGCTGGTTTCTCCATTCTTACCTACCCCACCTTTAATGTATGTACTTGTGTATTTGTTTTGTGAATGGATTCCTAACTTTGTTATCATTGCCTCGTTCTGAGTTTCCCACATTCTGAGTATTGCTGTTATGGATTTATTTTGTGCAAAACTGAAGCATACAGCTTTATGACAGAGTTTCAGTGACATGAACACATTTAAAGCAATTCATTTTATTTTCTATAATAATCAAACAGTGGCATTCAAAAGTATTTGAGTGAGTCTTGACAAAGAGACAAAGAGTTTAAAGATAAAGTTATTCAGCCAGTTGTGATTTATTTTCATTACATTACTTTTATTTACTGTCTATGTTCCTGCAGTATCAAGGCATGGAGCATGAACCCACAGCAGCTACAGAATAAAGCCATATGACCACTGTACACAGACCCCTAAACATTTTTGGCATTAGCCCTTTACCCTCCACTGACTTTGGACAAAAGTTGTGAAAGTGCGGATATTAATTTAGGCTCAATGTTGTGGTTGTGTTTCAGCAATTACAAATCTACTCTTGGTCCTCTAATGAGAGCCAGCAGGCACCGAACTAGAGCTATCAGCAAACAGAAATATTACTCTGTTAATTGGCTGTCCAACGATGATGGCACAAAAATCATAATTAGTCTTTGTGAGTCCTATATATATATGTGGGAAGTGTGTGTGTGTGTGTGTGTGTGTGTGTGTGTGTGTGTGTGTGTGTGTGTGTGTGTGTGGGTGTGTGTGTGTGTGTGTGTGTGTGTGTGTGTGTGTGTGTGTGTGTGTGTGTGTGTGTGTGTGTGTGTGTGTGTGTGTGTGTGTGTGTGTGTGTGTGTGTGTGTGTGTGTGTGTGTGTGTGTTGAAATCATTCAGTTTTAGTCCAATGCTGACAGAAAGTATGGAGGATATAATGCACTATAGTATCAGTCCTTATTCTCTCTTTGCAACAGAGCAGCTTCAGATGTGGGATATAAGTGGTTGTTTTTAAAGACCACAAATACCTTTAACTTGTTAATTAGTCAGAGTAAATATTGTATACTAATTAAAACTGGCTAGCAAGCTAACTAGTTTCCATACAATAGAATATCAACGCTAGACTTTCTTTTCTCATTGAGTTTGTGTGGTTAATAATGTCAGTCATACTAGTCCAGTGTCCCACAGCATTTCCTGTTGGATTTTATAAATTGAGTCCATTTAAAATTGAGCGGGCAATGTGGCATCATGACAGTTGTGATGTGCAGGTGGTCATTTCAGAAAGGTAAGAGTACATGGACAACAATAGATGTGTTTTTGTTAAAGCATATAGTTCAGATCATATGTTGATATAATTTTGAGGCAAAAATATCAAACCAAAACACTTTTTTTATCTTTTCAAATGTGCTTCTTAATACAAGACATCACTTGCTTTGGGGGAAAATAACCCTCTATTACTCCGTTTAAATAGAATTGGAAACAATCATGATTTAATTCAGTATGCATGATGCTCAGTAAACGACCAATCAAAATCGAAGGATCCAACGTGTTTTTAAACGGAGCAGAAATAGAACTAGTCTCCCACTTCAAGTATCTTGGAGTCATACTGGACTCGAACTTGACTTTTAAGAAACATATCAAGAAAGTATCCAATACCATTAACTTCAACTTGCAAAATGTTAAACAAATTAGACCCTTCTTAACTGTCAATGCTGCAAAGTCAGACCTCCACTGTATTACATGATTCAATCCCACATCGAACACTGTTTTACAAACTGGTCGTTCGCTTGTGCCTCAACCCTGAAACCCAGAGAACAGCTGTACAAGAGAGCTATCAAGGTGTTTGACAGAAAGCCACATTCATACCACCACTGTACCATCCTTGAAAACACCATTGACCATTTATAGTCTTTTAACCCCCCCCCTGGGGAATTCATCCACAAGAAACACACTGGACGCTGCACTAGGTCAGAAACCAGAGGAGACTGTGAAGTCCACCGCAGACGGACCACTTTTGGACAAAATGTCCTCTCCATTAAAGGCAGCTCTTTGTGGAATAGCCTTCCAACTGAGATACGGGATTGTCCCGCTCTCAGGTTTCAAAGGTCAACTCAAAGAATGGTTGAGAAACAAACAGACGTGCAATCACCGCTAAATGCACTTTAACACAGGGGTATCTCCTCTTGCACTTTAGGTGGCTCTTGTATCTTCTCTTGCCCTTTACATGTTGTTGCTGCTATATTGTATTACCATGTCATAAATACTTGTGTGTGCTGCTCTTGCTCTTTTGCTTATCATGTATTTTGGTTTTGCTATGTTTGTAAAATGTAAACTAAATGTTTTATGTGAGGGACTGCGGATGGAAATGAGCTCAAAGCTAAATCTGGCACTGTTACGCTTGACACATTTTAAGTGTTCATTAATGTGCATTGTCCCAGGTAAATAAACGATTCAAATAAAAACGAAAATAGCATTAAAGTAAATGAATAGGCTTGAAACAGTTATTAAGTAGACTAGATGAAACAAGGGTCTGCACTTCTCTGTGCACACAAAAAGGAAAGGACTTGCATCCCTTCTCATCTCTTTGTAAGTAATTAGACTTTTAAGTTCGAAGCAAATTATTGTACCCTCATTTGTGTTGAGTGTAAACTTCTGAAAGCACTTTCAAAGAAGAAGTTCCTCTCATTTCCAGCCCTCTGAAAGAAAACGAGCCAGACAGAGACACATTTCTCTGTGGCAAAAGAAGTGACCCATATAATATTAAACTCTCAGGAGAGTCACAGAGGAGTGTCTCCTTGCATTAGACCACAAGTCCTCAGATCCTTTTCTTACAGAAAGTGTCTGATTGATGGTTTCAGATAGAGGGGAAGACATGAAAATGACTGCTTCTTGCCCTGTCATTATCCAGTTACATTTCTAATGCGCATCTCCCGTATTTAATGTGGTATCGCTGACAATCTAATACCTGTTCATGAGAGACCTTTTTGATGGTCTAAGCAGCTTAATTACCACTTTAAAACTTCAAAAGCATTGAAGATATGTATGTTTTTATGTATATATGTATGTCCACACATACAGAGATGAAAATTCAAGAGCTTTAGAAACCGAGAAAAACTGAAAACAAGAGCTACAATACTTGGCATCATGGTCGAACCAAAACAAGATAAAAGGAACCTGTGTTTTTAAGGCCGTCTGTTTATGTCTCCTCTGCGTCGATACATATTTAATCGGGCCTCAACATAGCGAGGCAGGAGCATATTCTATCACAAAGGCCTCTGAACACAGTCCCACGTGGACGCTGGACAACACAAAGCAGCTCAATTGTCTCGACTCTGGGGTTGGGGTAACAAGTCCAGGCTCCAGCATTAGTGCCCTTAGGTTAAAGAAGAAGCTACAGAGGGAGTGAGAAGACCCTCAATTGTCTCTCCAAGGAGAGGAAGGCTTATGGAGGGAGAGAAACCTGAGAGGGATTTTATCAAAGAGATGACAATACAAAGGACAAGTTCGGCAGACAAGCCCTCACATATGTATAATCACTTGCTGCATCATGTCCAAACCACGGGAAATGTATAAACTGATTGTGAGCCCTTTTTTAAATACATTATGAAACAATCACTGAGTTATTAATGTGTGAAATAGTAGATGTTTTAATGACAAGTTGTTATAATGCACTAGGAGAAACTGTCCTCCCAACGAGACCCAATGTTTGTGGAAAGTTGGAGAATTAAAATATAAAAAACCTGGCAGCTCCCGGAGGACACACAGGCAAACACGGGGTCTTCCTCCTCTTAGTGTCTTAGCTTTCTTGATTCTCTGTACACTTCATTCAAAAGGTTTTCTATGTCCCGGTGTTTGTGCAGAAAACTTGACGTATGAATGCAGTTCCTGAGAGATAGCCAGAGGTCAGTGAGACCCTCAAAGGGATTTTAGCAGTGTGGACCCTGAAGAGCCAATAAGGCACACTATGCAGGGACTATTTAACATGTTGTGTTTGCTCGCTATAGTGGTGTCTTTGTTTTATGAACAGAAGTTCACCTGCATCCTGTTTTGTATTTGAATGTTTTGTATTGTACATATAACTTTTATTCATGTATCTTTTATTTTAATGTTTCTTTTATTATCTTTTTAATGACTGTTTTTAAATGCCATTTTCTTAATGTCTTTCATTTTTGTAAAGCACTTTGGGTTACCTTTTGTTGAAAGGTGCTATATAAATAAACTTGCTGTCACAACTTTAAGGAGTACCCAAATGCAGCACTCGAGAAACCAAAGAGAATTGGTAATAAACTTTATTGGAGATTCCACTGGATCTGAGGAATACCAACCGAGCAGTTTAACGCACCGGAGGACAGCGGGCAGAAGGTGAGTCAGGGACAGGCAGAGAGTCAGGGAGTAAGCGAGGCGGTCAGCGCAGATACAGGCAGGGTCGGATAACAGGCCAGACAGGATAGTCGAGGGACAGGCAGGATCAGGGGACAGGCAGGGTCGGAACCGGGTAGGCAATCTAGTATCAAACGCGGGAAAGACAAGCATGAGGCAAAGTACAATCTGGCAAAGAGTGTGTGTAAGGTGCGGGTTTAAATACTGGCAGAAGCTAATGGGTGCAGAAGAGAAAGAGAGTGAGCTAACGAGTGGGTGTGGAAAACAGGTGAGACAGGTGAATGGGAAACTACTGGTGAATGATGGAGCAGACTATGACACTTGCCTTGCCTTGTAGTTAAAATGTTTCTTTTCAAAGATTCCTCAACGATTTCTGAGACTGAGGGTGTTTCTCAATGTCGAGGAAGGCTGCTCCAGAGCCACTATTTCAAGGATACTACGTCATCAAGTCCCGCCGAAGGACTGTTCCAGCATACTTGGAATTCTATCGAGCCCAGCGTACTTCGTTGCGGGAAATTTCGAGACTGCACATGTGGGGCCTTTCTCACTTCTCTTATTTTTCATTTCCTAGGTCTCGGTCTCACCGGAAGTTGATTTGTCTGCGCCATCTTGAGTAGCGTCCCAATGGCCTTATTTTTGCCGGAGGAGCGAGGAGTGATAACCAAGGAACCATCAGACCATCCTCCAATGAAATCCTCAGACACTTGCCCCGCCCTGTGTATCTCACTGATTGGACGATGCAGCGCATGCACTGATCTGATGCTTCTTGACATGAGAGCAGAGTGAAGAAAATACACGAACCTCACGGGACTCACTCCTCAGTTTATACCGTGTTTTGTTTCAATTCATGTTTCATTTAGTTACAAATATGTGATATATCTGAACAACAAAGTGGTCAAAAATCATTTTATTCATTTGTTGGAAACATTTTCATGATCGCTTTTCTCGTTTTACATTTTCATTTATTGTCATTTCCATTCAGTCATTAAGTGCTATTTAAAATGTTAATTTGCTACATATCCAAACAAACAAACAAAGTGTGCAATCCAATGAATGTTAATCTAACTGGGTTTTGATAGATAACATATCTCTTTTTCTTCTCTCAATTATTTTATTTCTATTGTGCACTCTAATCAATATTAATTAAACTATTGTTCGTTTATACATTTTAAGAATGGCGTTTATCTTTTTTGAGAATGAGTTCTTATTTTATTTTATTTATTTGGGTCTACAACAGATGATACAAATGTTTGTGTCAGTAAATGTGTACTAACAGAGGCGGGGGGGTGTGTGGAAATAACGGGGACAGAGCTGCCGTCAGACGATCAGCTGTGCGGCGTCATCACAAACGGACGTCGCTTCACGTGACGCTCCGGAGGAAAGGACGTCCCATTGCTCTTATAACTCATTTCCCTGCTTCTCGTGGTCTCCTTGCGTCTCTCCATGCTTCCCTGGTGGGAGGGACTAGACGCAGGGAAACGACGCAAGTGAGGGACGCAAGGAATCCATTTAACCGAAGTGAGAAGGACCCAATGACTCCGCCGTCTTAAAATCCCCACAATGCTTTGCGCACGGACCAATTTCCAAATCTTTGGCGAAAATCCCGCTCCATTTAAGGCGGGGCCTCGCATATAACGCACACCTGTTCGCCTGTTCCACAATTCTTTGTTTTCCGAGGCTAGGAAGGATTCTTGACTCACTTCTGAAGCAACTGGGTGTTTCTCAATGTCGAGTACGCTTGCTTGGTAGCACATGTCTGCTGAGTCACTTGCTTCAGAAGCGAGGCAAGAATACTTCCTAGCATTCGGAAAACGAAGAGTGGAACAGGCGAGCAAGTGTGCAGGTGTGCGTCATATGAGAGGCCCCGCCTTACATTTTCCGCCACCGATTTTGGGAAATTGGTCCGTGCGCAAAGCATTGTGGGGATTTTAAGACCGTGGAACAGTCCTTCGGCGGGACTCGATGACGTAGTATGCTTGAGATAGTGGCTCTGGAGCAGCTTTCCTCGACATTGAGAAACACCCACTGACTCGGAGGGACATGTGCTACCAAGCAAGCCTCCTCGACATTGAGAAACACCCAGAGTTTCATCTTCTCAGAGTCCACTAGGTGTGCATGTCAACTAAAACTTCCAATGAGTGATTTTTGGACATTTGGGGGAAATAGGTTATAAATACAAAACCGACATTGAGAAACATTATTTTTTGTTTCTGGCCACATGGCGAATATACGTCCACATTGTATTTTCTTCTTCGCTCTGATTTTGGTCTCCAAGGAAAATCGGTTTATTTAGTCGCTAAATTCTACAGTGAGTTCACAAGCTAGTCTGTAGTCTGCTTTTCTGTATTCTGATATTAATCTCAAAACTAAAAAAGGAAACTTGAAGTATTCCTGTATTCCTTCTCAATTGTTCTGTCAGCAAACTCTTCAATATGTTATTTGGGTGTTCTGGAAAGTTCCATACATTCTCAGTGATGTTGTTATGGAGGAACTTTATATACACTTTTTAATAAAGAATCAAACAGCTTTGTGACAGTAATTCACTAAAACACTGCATATTTCCTTTATTCCATGCATGGTATACAACAATGGTATTTATTGTTAAATAAAAAGTATTTATTTATTAAAATCCAAGACCATTTGTATAGATTCATTCTCCAGTGGTGGATAAAATATTTGACTCAATGGCATGAAAGGTTTAATAGAATATCTCAACATGTTTGACAAACAGTACATTGTTCATCAGGTGAAATCTGAAACAAACATTTTAAATAATAATAATAATAGTGAATAAAGGACTTCAAACATCAAACTGAAAAGAAGTTATTCCAACTGTAATAATTTAGTTTTAAAAGATCAAGTGGCTTCTGATTGAGACAGAAATGCAGACAGAAATCTCGGTCCTCCAGATGCGTTGGAGGCATTTCACCGTGCGATCCACTTCAAACATCTCTTTCTCTGTTTCTCAGATAGCCAACATGCTTCGGAGACAATATATTGAGACATTGCACGAATAAATTGCACAGTGGCAGAATATAAAGCTTTCATTTGTCAAATTGTACAAAATGCTTACTGATATACATTTCCCAGTGGAACAAAATCAACGGTACACTCACACAGCATAAGGTCCCTTGGTTGCACTGGGCAATGCATGTATGTTCATTTCCTTCAGGCTCAGTGACGACCCGAAGCTCTGTTTTGGGAATGGATGCTTTGCTCATGAGTGACGCTGCTCATTAGTCCTCTCCTCTCATGAAACGGTGAACGTACACCATCTCTTCGCAGGAGTTGAGCTCTGCCCTCTGTTCCCTGAGCAGCGCGTCACACAAAGCTCTCCTCCATGTTGGAGCACAGCAGGAAGGAGTCCACGAGCCGCGGTTTGATCAGCTGCTGGTGGTCCGCCGCCTCGATGCTGTCTGGACACCCCGCTGCCAGCCTCCTCAAGGCAGCCTGACACACACACACACACGCACACACACACACACATCAGTATGTATGAGTAAAACCAGCAAAACACATAATATTAATATTCGTAATATTCGTAATATTCGTCCAATAATTATATATATATACATACCCATATGTATACTGTTCATACTGTATATACTTTAGCTTGTTATATGTTAATACCTATATCCTTCTATAGATTGCACCGCACTGTCTGTTTTGGTAAGACACTAACTGCTCTCAGCATTTGTGCTTTTTGCAATGACAATAAAGTTGAATCAGAATCAGAAGGATACAGAATTGTATTTAATGTAATCTAATAATGATGGTACTGTGGTATGCAAACAGTAACATTACCATATGTTATTGTATTCATACCCTTATATGAATGCTTATAAATCTTGTGTACTTTTTTCTTATCTAATCTCATTTCATCTGACTTATCCTGTGTTATCTTATTGTACTGTAACCTGTTGTAAACCCCTCCAAACCCCTCATGTGTCTGAGTCCCAGTCAAAATCTCCAAACGTATTTATACTGCACTAAATCCAGTTCTAAGAAACCTATTCCAATAATCCACCATGTCCTTTTTTCAAACCCTCCTCATGTGTTTTCAGGAGAACATGTGTGTGACGTCTCCAACCCACCCAGCAGAGGCTCCAACATTTACATGTATGATTACAAAAGTGTGAAAGCTCAGCAAACCTTTGAAGGTACAAATTCAACACCTACAATTGCTCTACTTGACCCCTCGGCTAAAAGGGATAAAATAGAATCGCATTAATTTGAATGGGCGAGCGAGAGTACAGTGAGGAGGAGAACGAGGCAGCCCAATTAAGACCCTGACCATTATGAGCTTCAAATCCCCTCATCTGTAATAATCATGATCAGAATGAGAGAGTGATAAGAGGCGAGAGGGCTTGTATTCATGATATGTACATATTTAAAACATACAAGGTTTGAGATGATGTGGACCCGTCAGCTATCTCCACATGGCTTAAAGATACGGAGGGTGTGATATATTTTCAATTTTCACACATTGCCCTGTGGATGTAATTAAATTGGACAGTCATTTGGTGCTCTGATGTTAAACACATGCAGGCCCGCGCTATAATGCCCTCAGTTGGTACTATTTAATGTAAGTACCATATAGCAAGTACAGCTGGAAATGTATAGTATTTGACTGAAATGATGTTTGAATTAGATATTTGCATTCATGACAGGGAGTCGTTCAAACATATCTAAGGCTACACACACACACACACACACACACACACACACACACTTTGTACCTACCAGGCAAGCGACCAGCACTGAGTCGCTGTTATTTCTCTCAGTGGGGGAGCGACACAGTTCAATGAGACGAGGAACAGCTACAGACAGCGGAGGGAAACAAAGAAACGTTGCCTTTTGATATTGAATATAAACAGAGGTGAACAGAGACAGCAATCGCTTAAACATTCAGAGTAGAAACACTTTTGTTTTTCAGATCAAAATGTAAGAAGATTAAGACGTCAATAAACGTTTAATAAGGAAAAATGCAATACTTGTTCACTAAGTCCCTCAAGAATTATGACAAATAGGATCCAACTAAGAAGCAGTGAACAATACACTTTTGTGTCACGGAGTTGTTAAATTGACATTACCCTTTTTTACCTACGATACGATAAGACTTTATTGACAGAGCAACAACAGGGAAATTGCTGATTTAATCACTTATTAAATGCTGTTTGAGAAACTAGTGTTTTTGACGAATGCATGTACGAAAACTGAGTAAGATGTTGATAATGAGAGGTTCCAGGGGGCCGTTTCACCTGCAGCAAATCTATATCAAAAGCCCTCTTTGCATTCTCTCACACAACAGATCATTCTTCATTCATCCAGTCGTATTGCTCAATATTCCCGAACCACTCTTTAACCAAACGATTTCATCAGAATTACAAAGTTTCAACCCTTCCAACTACTACTGTGTCACAAGTCTGAAATATAGTCCATTTGCGGGGTCTCCTTCCACCGTTTAGTCGCACAGAAGACAACGTTTTGTTGAATCATTTTGAATCACATAAGGCATGGATTGGGTTTTAAGAATTTCTCCATAAAAACTGATTCAAGGCTTTTTAACTGTCGGGTTTATTGGGACTTTATTCGTTTTCGAAGTGTTTTACTGTTTTTCAGCACTATATTTGCTCCTCTCAAGAAGAAGAATATAAAACGTTATTCTTCTCACAATGGCAAATTAAATTCTAACTTAATGTTTCCTTCACACACACAGGATCCAAATGAGGCCCAAAACCCACACATTCTCGACCGAATGCTTTTCTAAAGAGGCGTCAGAGGGGAGGAATCCTCAAACGTGTTATTGGGAATCCTAATTTCTGCCCTACCTTTGAGCTGGATGGCTATCTGGGAGACTTCAGGGTCTCTGCTCAGCCGGGCCAGAGTCACAGCTGCTTTCTGCTGAACTCGCTCGCAGGCGGCGCCCTCCGATGGACTGACGGAGGACGGCTTCTCTCCGAGGAGCAGCAGCAGGCGCTCGATTCCTGGGAAGAGACATAAAACATCCTACAGATTAGCATGAAACCAAAGGTTCAGAGGCGTCAGGGTGGCTTGGAAGGAACAGAGATAAGATAAGACGTGATAAGAATGACTTTATTCATCCCAATTTGGGAAATGTTGGTGTTGCAGCAGCATAAAAAGACAAAAAATAGAAACCTCAAACGGCACAGAGAGGAAGAAATATGGTACAGAAGTTACAGTAAAACACACGATGAAAAGATTATGAAAGAGGAAACAGACAGCTTACACTCGGCAGACAAACACATCAAATTGAAACATAAGCAAAAAAGGACTCAGACATAACAAAGTGCTCAGGTGATTTCACACAACCACTCTCTAAAAGGATCGAACCCAAAAGTGCAGTTAGAAAGCGTAATCAAACGCAGCGCAGTGAGGGTTACAAGGTATTCTTCATAAGTGCTGAGATTCACAACTTCATTATACAATCATGAACCGTTTTGGAAAGTCATTGTCAAAAAAAGCCCTTAGATTCATTTGTAAATGTTCTTCGACTGAGGGACTAATATATATATTAGAGCAAGAATTGAATTGCTGTTCAATTGAACAGATACTGGCACAATTAAAGTCTTTGCGTGTATTTTATTATTAACATGATTAATTGAATTGGGTTGTATTAAATGGAATATTTTTAACGTGGTAGACTTGCATGCAAACATTTAAATAAAAGAAATAGTGAATTGAAGGGATAACAAAATGATTTAAAATAGTATTACATATATGCACATATGTGCGTAGGTTGATGTTTTATGAAAGAGCTTTCAGGCTTCTTCCCTTATAGTGTCTGAAGCTGCCATCTTGAGGATAAAGGGAGAATTACACCGATGTTTCTTGACCGTGCGACGTCCATTTATGAATTATTATTATTATTACTGTATTTTTAAATAAGAGTAAGAAGGTGTACCTTGGTCTTGCAGGACTTCAGGAGCACACTGCTCCAGAACTGAGAGGTTCGCCAAGATGGTCACCACCTGAGAATAAAACAATCAAGGGTCAAAACATAATTACACCCTTAAAGGTGGGGTAGGTCATTCACTTGAGAAACACTTATATTCCATGGAATGCTCTTAACATCCCGATAGCAATGAATATATTAAATGCTTTGACAATAAATACATACAAAAAATGTCATCTGTGGAAGCCGTGGCGCTGTAAAAAGCACGACCAATCATCTGAGCCAGCCCGGCTAAAAGTAACAGGATGGCCTACCTGCCTGTCAGCCTTCCATCTGGGCACAAACTTATCTCGTGCCCTCATTGGTCATGTGCGCGTTCGTGTGTGTTGTGCAAGAAATTGTTGGAGGTGACCAACATGCAACTATTTGTGCACACTTGTATAATGTATAGTATCCTTCCTATGTATGGAACTTTCTACTGATCATTCCTTTGGGTTTTAACTTGAACTCATATGCAGTGACGTGTTTTCATGCAGCTTTAACCAAACAATTTCCCAACAAGGACTCAGTAAAGTGCATCAATCTGATCTGGTGCTGCACCTGGTCTTTGGAGTAGGGCGTGTCGACCCTCTGCCGGTCCCTGCAGGCCTGCAGCAGGATGTGGATGGCGTTGAGCTGCAGGAGGATCTCACAGGCCATGCTGTCGAAGAACGTGATGTTAGCCAGCGCTGCAGAGGCCAGGAGGAACACCTCGCCACAGGAGGCGCTGTCACACAGCTCTGAGAGGGAGAGGGGACAGTGGGTGCTTTAACAAGACATAGTAACACACATTCAATGAGAGGAAGGCAACTTTATTTATATAGCACTTTTCAGCACGCGACAATTCAAAGTGCTTTAGAAAACAAATTAAAAGACTTTTTAGGAATAAATACATTAAAAACACATTATACAATTTTATAACAGACATTAGAAGGCAAAGATAATAAAATAATAAAAATAAACACCACAGGTAAACAATACATGTTTAAAAGGCATATTGTAGTTCGAATATGAGCAGCTCAATTAAATTAAATTATATGTTTTTAGTCTCGATTTAAAAATAGTAAGAGTTTCTGCAGACGTGTTTGTTCCAGAGTGTCGGGGCAGAACAGCTAAACGCTGCCTCTCCATGTTTTGTGTTTACTCTCGGAGCCGATAGCAGACCCGTCCCAGAAGACCTGAGACACCTTGATGGCTCGTAATTCTGCAGGAGTTCAACATACTTTGGTCCTAAACCCATGTAATGATTTAAACACTAGCAGCAGTACTTTAAAATCAATGATTTGGCCGACTGGAAGCCAGTGTAGAGATTTCAGAACCGGAGGAGATAAAACATAAAGTGCAAAGACCACAATATTTTCTCCAGACTTCTCTAGTTTTTTTTGTTTGGCAACAATATTACTTGTCATACTTATTTATAGGTTATTACATTTATCTGTCTATCAGGATATTAAGATTTTTGAGTTTGAAA